>JARHVA010005394.1:667500-875000 GCA_037957365.1 Torreya grandis | reverse complement strand
GTTAGTTTACATAGCTACACAACATACTTTATTATATTAATTGCAATCCTGCATTCTAGTTTTAAATCCAAGTTATATTTATTTAGTATTTCCCCTCTTACCATATTTATAAATTTATCAAGTTCCAAATCATTTTGTTTCATTTATTGCATACATGTAGCATTTTAATTTTACACAACAGTTTATTTAATTTAGATAATTCATTTATTTTATAAATTTGATTGAAAATGGTATTATATGTTGATGATATGTTATGAATTGGAACTAAAATGTAAATTATAAATACTATTAAATACCAAATTACCATCTAATTTTGATATGAGATATCTATTCATAATAAACATGGCTATAAAATCATAGAGTAAAATTGACAGACACACATGTGAATCACTCTATTTTATATTTTGTATCTATGTTTATCTATATTCAACACTAGAAATCATGAATGAAAAGAGTATTTATTTTATTTATAGTGAAAGGATGAAATATGAAGAACAAAACCTTGTAAAAGTTATATATGTAACACTCAGTTGTATTGTAAAAGAGTTATGATGTGATATAGATTAATATGAAGTTTTGAAATTATTTCTCCCAAATGTATTTCATCATTATTTTTCTCATAGTGAATGTTATTTTTTTTATAAATATATTAGTAATTTAGATTACATTGAATTTTCTATAAAAATTAAGTTTATTTTTCATTTATAACTATATCAACTTTAACTAATGAATGACTAGGTTTATTCTTAGTTGTTGTCTATTGTATACCTCTATTGTACTTCTCTCACTCGTATCCATATATTAACATGTTTTAATGGGATTTTCAAGGAACCTCTACTAATAATGGTGAAATGATCATGGAGGAGTAAAATATGTTGTGATGGATTCTAGGATAGAGATATTTGAATATATGGCTCAATGAATAATTTCCAATTTTACAAAGGAGGAAGAAAGAAGGATAAGGAGTTATCCACAATAATTTATTCATGAGCACACTTTTCATGAAATTTATGATATTTTATCATGTGAATTTCCTAGAATATTAGATGCATGGTTATGAAGATTGGAATACTATTATTTTCATCCAAAGAGGATAAAATTTCCATCTTGGACATTAAAAAACTAGAAATACTATGAAGATTAGACATTGAATAGACGCATGTGATATATCACTACAAAAAAACTACTCTTGATGGATATATTGCATAATTTATTATGTGAGTGTATATAGCTTTCAAGTTTTTGTAATATCTATTTGTGAGAGGGATCAAAGAAAATTTCATCCAACAACTACATAATATTTTCAAGATGTTGGTTATTATAAAGGCCATGGTGCATACCCCTACTAACATTGACTACTCACTTTGGGTGTTATGGAGGTGCATGTGATGTAAAAGTGAATGATGAAGATTTGAGAGGAGGAAATTAAACACAAGCCCAAAATATGGAGGATGTAAATAAATATAATGAGAATAAAATTATAGAATTGGGAAGAGAGTTATGAAAACTATAAAGGTAATAAAAATGATAACCAAAATTTAATTATGAATAGAAGTAGGAGTAGAATAGAGGGTATAAAATAAATTGGAGACTAGAGAGAGGCTACACAAGTTACAAAAATTAGATAATTTGGACATTATTTAGAAAAAGGAATGGAAGGGCCAAGAATGAAGAAGAAATAAATTAAGATATAGAGGATATGGAATGGAGTGAGGAGAAAGAGGAAAGTAGATTAGTAGTAGAGTAATTAGAGGATAGGGGTAGATCACAATTACATGTAAGGATATTATTAGGACTAGGGAAATGATATTCTTTGGAATAAGTAATGCTAAATCATAGGATTATTATAGGTTCAAGATTACATAAAAAAAATAGTTGAAGAAACAAATCAATAATATCATTAATATACACCCACAAGACCATTTTATATTTAAAAAAGATATAAAAAAATATAGTGGGTAGGATAAGAGGAAATTGGTTTGTAATTTATAGGTAAATTTTGTAAACTTAGTGTTGAAAATAAGAAAACAATAAATAAGAAGTTTGAAGAGGTTGGGTTATATTCCATAATTAGTTTTAAGACACCCATAATGCCTAGTTTGTATAATATAATATTATTAATTAAAAGGATGAAAAAAAATTAATTGAATTTAGGAATGTTTATTAATTTTACCCCATATGATAGGTCTTGTGACCTTTAATAATATTTTTTAAATTGTGATATAAACGGTAGGTTAAAGTAGTGACCATCGAGTATGTGAGCTTAATAAATATTTGATAGGTGAAGATATAGAATTCATTTATAAAATGTATGTTAATTCCCTAAGCCTTAAATAGGTTAAGGACTATTTAATTATAGAATTCAATATGGAAAAGTGTTCAGGCCAAACCATTCAAGATCTTAAATAGATTTTATAATGAAGTGGAGAATCAGTATGGGAGTATAATCATACATTCTCATATGTGATGAATAAAGTTGATTTTATTTTGGAATATAAAGATAAGGTTTCCTATTTTACGGAGTATATATGATAAAAGATTAGTTTTTCCATTACTTAGTCATAGTTCTTAAATAAGGCTAATGCATAAGTAATTGCAATTTGGGTAGATAAGATTGAGGATTATGGAGACACTCCAATAACTGGCTCTAAATTTGAGAAAAAGATATGTTTTCTCAATAAGATATATGTGCTTAGTGAAATCAATAAACTCATACTAGGCCTATGGTGTATGCAGTGTGGTAAATAATAGAAACATACAATTTTTTTCCTAAAATCATAATAGATTTATAAAAGAAATATAGAGTAGTAGGAGATGTGACATAAAAAATTTCACCTATTATGAAAGTACATTGAAAAAACATAGAACTTGTATTACAATGTTTATAATTCAAAAAATCATGAAGAGAAGAGTTTATGTTCCCTACAATAACTAAAATAAGACATTATGAATAAAATAATTCCATTCATAGCTAATAGGTACCTACTATGAATTAGGGAATTCTAGGTTTGGAGATATAAATGGCTAATGAGACACAAGGTAGTCCTAGGTGGATGACTTCATCACCTCAGTATCAAACCTAGGGTCTAGCCATATAGGTGACATAATCTCTAAAATATTAGTACCAATCATTTTGGAACACTTCTATTTCTTATTTATAAAAATCAAATTGGGATCTATCATCTCCATATAAAAAATATCATGGATATGATGCTCAATAACAACAAAAAGGGAGATTTAATGGAAAATAATCACAAGGTTTGGGTTTATAATAAAAATGGAGGATATAGAGGGGGTAGTATGGTGGATACGACGTAGGTCATAATAATTATAACCAGTAAGCTCATCATCCAATTCAATGTTTTTTTATGTGGTATATATAATCACTTTGCACAAAACTACTCAAATAATCCTCAAAGTTAGATATAATACATCTCATGTAGAGTTGTAGAATAACACCATACTAGATAGTCTAGTTTTAGAAAAGTAGAGGAAAGAGAAACTTGTGCAAAATGTAAACATGATAAATTCACACCAAATGGAAAATGTGTTCATATAATCATTATATGTAAACATCATTCAAATCAAGTATTTCCTCCTTTATAAATGGCACATTATCAAATAATTAGGAAGGTTCAACATGATAAGTATATTGATCCTACAAATGAAAAATAATTGATATACCAAGAATCCCAAGTTCTTAAGAACATACAATAATAGGTTGTATCTAAGGGTGATGATACAACCATTAACATGAAAATGTATGGGCAAATTATCCACATAATGAGGTAAGAGAGATTATTAACTACCTTGATTGACCTTTTAAAACTTTTAAGCACTCTGAAAATGAATAAATCTTGTAGAATATTAAAAATATATTGTATAACTTATAAAAGTGTGCAAAAAAAGGTTAATATCATACTAATATGGTTTTCTTAAATGCAAAAAATAAGAATCCATAGGTTTTTTATTCCCACATGAATATTGATCTAGAAAGATATGGAGCACCCAAAACTGTATTAGATTTTGGAAGCATAATGAATATGATTCCTCAATCTACATAGGAATCTATTAGATGGCTAGGAATAAGCTATAACAAAATCATACTAAGCCTCATAGACTATGGTATGGTATAGATTATTGGTTGACTCAAATATTTATAAATCATAATGGTTTAACTAATCTTTCAAGGAGTCTTTGAAGTCATTGACATGAAGATAAATCAAACACACTATCCTACATTAATTGATAAGTGGGTTTATGATGGTCAAATGGCCATTAACATAGTGAAAAATTAGCTATAAGCATACCAAGGGAATAAAATCATATTTATGCCCATAAATAAAGTAGATCATAAAACATACATCATACCTAAGGATCTAGATTAACCATATTTATATGAGGACAATAAATAGTTTAATATGGGTACAAAATCTAAGCCTAATTCTATATGATCTACAAAAAATAAATTTTATCAATGAATAAAAAAACCTAAATAGTATTTATAAATAATTTTACAATATATTTAAACACCCATGATCACAAATTCATTAGTTTTATAGTTTCAAATCGATGAATGTAGGTCAACTTATTTACGATCACCAATTAATTTCAAAGTAGATTTTATGTATAAATCAAGTGTGACAGATATAAACTACATCGAGGAAAAAAGTAATATATTCTACCCTAGGATATTTCATCCTTAGTTAGTGGTGACTCATATACCTAAATGTTAAATTATTCAAGAGGAGGTTATGAGGTATGGCTAATACACATGGTATTTACAATAGAATCTCATCTACTATAATATTTTGTAACTGATGACTTTAATCAATTTGTTTTAAGGGTTAAAATTCATGTTACAAATGTAGATAAAATGGTGAGTGTACTTGATTATGTACTATTTTTTTTTGACTTGATGGAAATTCCACAAGTCAAACTAGTTACCATGGGATGAGGACTATGAACTACTGCATGCTCAATTTCAAATACCAAAAACTATTAAGGAACTCCACGGCTCTAAACCGCATATCACGATGGCCTTCTTCAAAAATTGGTCTGACGACAGGGTCACCCTGCATGGTATAATAGTAAATTTAATTGAGGATTTTCTTGCTGAGGTTACAAGGTTGTCAATGGAAGGAATCAAATTTTCAAAGCAGACCAGCATTTCGAACGAGGCATTTTGTAAGTTCCCCAGAACCGATGAGGAGGAGCAGAAGTTGGTCAAAAATGGGGATTTTTATGACCTAGATTAGATTAAAGGGATTTGGAGGGATGTCTTAAGCTGTATAAGGGAGTACTTCATCCTAGACAGAAGAAGCAAACGAGTGCATAAGTTCCATTTTGTCTTCCTCAATCACTTCAGGCATAAGGTTAGCTTGTATTTTCCTTTCTATCTTTGCTACTCCCTGATTCAAAGCCTTTATGCTCATAGGAAAAAGGATTTGCACCCTATTCTTCATGAAGGCCTTATTCTACTTATTGAAGGCTATTGCAAGAATAGGGCACTGGTTAAGTATCCCAAACAAGGGAAAAATAAGTTGCCAGGGAATAAAAAGAATGAAAATGTAAGCAGAAGAGGAATAATTAAGACCCCTAGTCCTAATAAATAGAATGCAAAAGAAGAAAGGGGTCAGGAGAGAATTGAAGAACCCGAGGAGGAAAAATTGGAGGAAGAAGATGGAACAGAGAGCTGGGACACCAACTCTAGTAATGATGAAGAAGGTTATGAGGAAATTGAAAAAGATAAAGTCAATACAGAGGAGGATTCTGTTACCAGAACAGAAGAGATGGAGGAAAACCAGAAAGTGGTGGAGGATGACACTGTCCAGGAACAACCTGGTGAGGACCCAACTTCTAAGAATGAAAAGGAAATCTCTGTCCAGGAAGATATTCAAAACATGGAGATGGAAATTCAAGATGGAATCAATGAGCAGGAACAAAAGAGTCAAGAAGACTTCTTTGAAAGAAGCTAGGAATAGCCCCAATAAAAAGTCTAAGGATTGGAGAGGGAAGAATCAGAATGATGAAATACACACTCTTATGACTTGGGTTAACTGTAAAGCTGAGTCTTCTTCCCAATTAGATTCCTAGTTGTGTAGGGAGATCATTGATCTCAAGAAAAAAGTGGAAACTTTGGAAGATTCTCTAAAAGCTGCTTGGAATAAAAGTAAACAACATGGAAAATCAGTTAAGCGAGATCCCTGTGAAGCTCAAAGCTTACGAAAACAACCTCTGGGAGCTAATAAAGGATAATAGAAAGAAAATGGAGGAAGTAACGTCCAACATTTGTGCATCTACTATCAATATAGGTAAACGAGCCAATGAGGAGACCAAAGCACTAGAGGGTCCTAACAAAAAGACAAGGCAAAGTTCCAGAAAGAAAGATACACAAAAAGGAGCTTTGCTGGAGGTTACCACCCAGGAAACTGCTTTGAAAGGAAAAGAAGCCATGAACTTGATACTGGAACTGGATGAATAATCTGGTCCTTCTTGTTGGTTAAGAAACTGGTACTGATCTTTGTTCTTCTTTTGTTAGCTTTTGTTTGTTGTACCACCAGACTTCTATTTCTAGGTTTTGACTGGATGTGTCTCTTATGGTTTCAGGACCATTCAAATCCTATTTTTGCTACCTCACTGTAGTGTTTTTTAGGCATTGCCTGTGGGCTTAGTTCTTCTTATTTTGCTCTCTGTTAAAGGGTTTTGGGGCCCCTTCAAAACCTGCTTTTACCTCTAATCTAAAACAACCCTTTTTATTGAAATGGTAGTTCCAAAAATGCATGTTCATAAGTTTGTGGATGTATGGAATATGAAGGGTGTAGAACCCAAATATTGGATCCATCACTTTAGATATATTCATATAGTGCTTCCAGTAGTTTGGTACATGAAATAGAAATATAGATGTGAGATAAAGCATTGGTAAAATGTTAAACATGATTTATTTATAATTTTATTTTTAAGGATGAGAATCATTTAGTATAGAATTATCTATAGAGGTTGAAAATATTTTTATGTTATGGGCAAGAAAAATATTTAAATATTGTGACAAACTCATCTTCACAACAAGAAACAACTTGAGATTTGAACTTTGTTATACAAAATTACAAGGAATGTAAGCAAAAGGATAAGGTTTTTATCAAACCATGTAATAAGATAAAATATTATGAAGAATGGATAGAGTCCACTAATAATGATGAGGGCTTAGATTTGAATATATTTTTGAACCATAGAGAGAAATGGAAAATATGAAAGCCAAAATCATAGACCAAAATGGGGAATAATAGCTTTGAAATTTTAATATTGAGGAACAAGAAGAACTCAAAATAGTGAAAGATTCCATTGCAAGTGGTTCCAAAAAATACATCAATATATATTAAATAATATGTTAATAAATATTGGGACATAAAAAAAACCAAAACTTGCATGTTTGGGTGATTCTTAGACAATATAATATACTTTTGAAGCATTACAATTACTACAAGATTACTAAGATGCTTCCCAATGAAATTCATAGAATCAAAAAGGGTAGATTAATTTTTAGGTTAAATGCACATAAAACTAAAATAATTCACATGACCTATGGAAAATAGACCATATAGGTTAAACCCTAGAATGAATTTGAAAACAAAGGCATAATTGGATAGCATAAAGACACAAGTATTATATATCTAGTAGAAAAATTAGATTGGGTTAGTCCAATGGTAGTGAAACCTAATAAGTCTCTAGAAAATTGAGTGTGTGGGAAATAATATGAAATAAATTATGCTTTTATAAATGATAATTTTCCAATTCATTTTTTAGATGATGTCTTGTAATTAGTCATAGAACATGAAGTTCTATATTTCACCAATGGGTTTAGAGGTATCACTAGATTCCAGTCACACTAGAAGATCACATAAAAAGAAACATTTTCAATAGAGTGGGGGTATCTTGCATATAATTTTATGTTTGTAATTTAAAAAATTCTCTATATGTGTTCTTTAGGGTGGAGTTAATTACCCTTAAATATTTTATCCATGATTTTCTTTAATTCAAAAAAGATTATTGCATTGTCTTTTCCTTATTCAAGGAACAATTTTTTAAGGTACAAATTATATTGGAATAATGTCAAACATTTCACATTGTGATAAAATTTATTAATTTATTATTCTTCATGCCATTTTGTGTCATGTTGGAATATTTAGTATGAATGGATGGGATCGTAGTAGATAAGACAAAATCATAGTAATTATGGGTATGCCACCTCACATAATTTATGAAAAGGTGTAATCATTATTTGGGTATACATTTTATTAAAATATATTCATAAAATAATATGAAACCATATACACCCTAATGGATAAGTTAATGTGAAAATATACAAGGTTTGAGTGGAAAAATGAGTGCCAAGTATCTTTCATGGATCTAAAGTAGAGACTGCTCACAACACCAATTTTGGTTTCTCTTGACTAGAGAAAACCTTTTCATGTGCATGTAATTGATTCAAGAAATATGTTAGGATCTATTTTCCTATAGTAAGGAGACATGTGATTAGACCATCCAATTCACTTCACAAGTCACAAACTATTATATGTAGAGAAAAACTACATGATGATAGAATGAGAAGCTTTGGACATTGTGTTTTCACTCTAAAATTTTAGACATTGAATTTTGGAAATGCCATTAAAATTTTTCACTAATAATCGTGACCTATGATACCTAGTTAATAATATATTTTTTGGATGAAGGATTTCTCATTTGTTAATGTCATTCCAAGATTTTAATTTTAGCATCAATGTTAATCTAGGATAGAAAATGTGGGGCAATATCATCTAAGTTGAGTACACAATGGAGAAGTACCAAAATAATTATAAGATGAAGCACTAGATGCACATTATTTTCATGTCTCTATGATTCATGATAACATGGAAGAAATCACACATTTTTTGGAATAGGGTATATTTAATAAACACTTTTTAGAGAGAGATAAAGGTATTTGATAACTAGATCCATCTTATTCACCGTCATTAACAAGATTTTGTACAATATGGGGGAACATATACTAAGTAATCTGACATTAGAGCATGAGAAACCTCAAATTCTTGAGGAAGTGAATCAAATAATTATAGGTGGACATTTCAAATGTGAATAAAATGTAAATAAAATACTAAAAAATGATCTATGGTGCCAACTCTATTTTAATATACACACGAAGGCACACAATAATGTGATATCTACCAAAGGATGGGAAATCCCAATCAAAGAGATGAGATGACATTGAATCCTATGATAGAAAATAAACCATTTGAAAAAAGGGGAATTGACTTTGTTAGGCCAAAAAATACACCTAGTAAACATAGTAATGTAAGATACATCATCACTATAACCAAATACTTCACCAAATGGGTGGAAGTTGTTACAGTTCTAAGTTACAATGATAAGGATGCAACCAAGTTCTTAAATAAAAGTATTATAACCAAATTTTGGTGTCCAATCAAATTAATCAATGATAGAGGTATTAATTTCATAAATAACACCATAAAGAGTCTCACTAAAAGCATATATTATCATTTACATATAAATGGACAAGCAAATGTGTTAAACAAAGTCCTTCATAGGATGCTCACCAAAATATAATACATCTAAAAACAAGATTAGGAGGATATGATTCTTGAGATCTTATGGGTGTAAATGATACATTACAAACATGTGATAGGTTTCATATAATTTTAGCTCTTATATGGACTTGAATCAATAATTCCTATGGAATACATAATTCCTAATATGCAAATTGTCAGGATCATGATACTAGGTGATTGAGATTCACTAGAGGCACAATTGATGGATTTAACAAAAATGGATGAAAATTTGCAAAGGGAACAATGGACCCATAAAGTTAATAGGCTACTTTAAAAAGTTTGGCATGATCATAACTTGTGATCTAAACAATTATCTATAAAATAAGTGGTATCAAGGAACAATTATATTAAAAGAACTTCAAAGAATAATTCTACCAAAATATGTAAATGGTTGTAGGATTAAGCCTTATTATCAATAATATCCATTAGTTGTTTCCAAAAAATGAGAAAGGTTACTAATTAACACCATGTCCTTATTATTTTTTATTAATGTCTTGCTTTCCTATTTTGGTTTTAGGTTTTTCTATTTGTACAGTGTGATTTCTATATCACAATACATTAGAACTAGAGTTGAAAAGTCAAAGTCATAGAGTTCATCTCTTAAAAAATATAGCATGAGGTAAAGATAGATTGTAGTGGGTATATGGGGATAATTAATTATGTCTAAAAATTAGGTGCCAAAATACAAAGTATGAATAAGGTAAAATTAATGGGCATTCAAAATTGTTAATGATAATACACTTGAAATATTACATCTTTCTCAAAGCAGATCAAATGTTAGAATGAAAGGAAGTACAATAAATGAAAGTAGATTGGTGAGAATATGATGCATCACATTAATAATTAATGTCAAAGGGAGTATGTTTTTAGACACATAATAGGAACCATCACATCCCTAACAACCAGTTGATATTAATTCACTTGGTAAAATCATGTAAAACTAGCTCAAAACATTTGAACCATTTTAATATATGGATTCAATGGAAAAATATCTATTAAAATAAGAATGAAGAGAACAATGGAATTAAATAATATTATAAATAATATACCTATGTTATATTAATATAATTGAATAAAGTGTGCATAGATTATTCAATAACCCCACTCTTGTAAGAGATTTATTCAAACAAGTTTATAATAGGAACCATGGATTGGGCACAAATTTTAATTCCTCTTACAAATGTGTATAACGAAGAAATGGGTATTGGAATGACACTCTAAAAAACTATATAACATGATTTAGACCCCTTTTATTTCATCTACACTATATAGGCCAATATGTTTAGCCACAACCAATATGAAGAAGAACAAGTAAGATCCCTAACACTCCAACACCCTTTATGAGCATCTAATGTAGAGAGACTCATCAAGCTTCCTAATTTTGGGTAGTGGAATAATTTATGCAAAAATTACTTAATATATATAATGAGGGTGTGATTCTTATCTCACAAGATGGTGCCATGTTCATCAACATCACAACCATCATGCAAGTAATAGGATTCCCAACTAAGAGAAAATCTTTTCTACCTTAAAAAACTAAGTATTTCACTAATTCATATGAATACAAAAGAAAATTATAATATGGAATCAAGGGGGAACCATATTGACATAGTGGATGACATATCAGTGCACATTCTATCTAAGTGTATCACTATGTACTTATGGCATACCACCAAGGTTGCATGCTAGATTAAAAATATATGTCACTAAAAATGCCTATCAAATGATCTAAATTCATGAGAACTTAAATTGGCCTTAATTTTTTGATTCTGAGCTCATGACTAAAATTGATAAGGTCCTTAATAGAACATCATAAGTCTTTAAATACTAGTTCTTGGTCTTACCACTTTATTTTACCTAGTGGGATTCATTATAGGGTCTAGTCAAGCTAGATGAAGAATATTAGCATAAAAATTCATTTTCCAATCTTACTTGGACTAAGACCATGAAATACTATAATCATTTTCCATGTTCAAAAAATGGTGGATTGATATTAAAACCATGATTATCTCATAACTCAAGGTACCCAAGGATGTTATACAATATCTTGATAAGCATGTATCTGTCACAAAGCTACATAATTAGATTCATATGTAAGTTTGTCAATTACCCAAAGTAATATAAACTCTACTAACCTTATTACCATGTATATAAAGGCAAAATTCATATGGTAAAAATACCTATCTATTAGATTAGTAAAAACCTTGTGATATATATCACTAGGTGCACAAAAACCTTTTCCTACCTAGTTCTAAGCTCAAGAAAAATCCCCATTGAAAACATAAGCATCTTCATTTTAGGATAATAGGTTCAAATTTAAGGCACCCACATGGTGAGATTCACTACCAATTTTTTTTTTGTAACACTAAATCTTGGTTAGACAATAAACATGTCAAAAAAACTACTATAAAATGTGATCTTGTAGAGTTGGGCATCAATGAAGATGAAGTTTTAGATTCATTACTCATAGACATAATCAAGGAGGTTTATGACAAAAATGAATACAATGAATTTTTCTTCTATAAGGCATGCCACACCTTCCAAGTATGGAACCAGGTGTGATAAGGCTTATGGGTTGATATCACCCAACCTCCTCTTATTATATTAGATAATATAGTGAAGGAGGTAGTGCATACATGGATTAAATATAGCATATTTCACATGGATCCAATTTTAGGATCCTTTGATGCATAGGGTGAGCACTCACCACTACATTAAAGTACACCACCAACTTTGGTGTACAAGTAAATGACCCATTATATGTCTAGAGCATCCTAAAAAAATGAGTGGATGGTTTCATTTGTATATCCTCTCAAGGAATACAAGTTTTATAAGGATCAAAGACCCAAGAAATAAACATAGGAGATAGTTTAGGCTTGTAAGAGAGTGAATAATAATCTCACTCCCCCACCATCATACAGACACAAGGAATCAACACAAAGAGTTAGCACAATAAAATTGATGTCCTCATCTAATTAACAATTAAAACTTGATTCCAAAATTCTAATATAGGATCCAAAAAATGAAACTCCACCATAGTTTGAGCATCTTACTAAACAAGCATAAATTACATCACAAGAACAAGTTTCCATGGTTCAACAACTAGAATAAAAGGTGCAAGGATATGAATAAGGATCAAAAGGAAGAAAGGAATAATAAGAAGGAAGATTAAAATAAAAAGGATATTGAGTATGAGGAGCTATGGAAGAAGAAATAAAAGTAAAATAGGGGAAAGGTTGAGGAATATGATATATAAAATAAAATATCTAAAGAAGTAGAGGTGAAGAAGAAATAAGAAGATGAAGTTGTGAGGTAATAATAAGAGAAAACAAATTATAAATCAATGGAAATGCAAAATAAATAATATGAAGATGCGGCTGAATCAAAGGCACAAAAATAAGAAAAGATAAAATAAGCATTATGTATTTAGGAGGAGAAATAAAATACGTAGGGCCAAGAACAAGAGGCCAAGAATAAGGCTAAGAAAATGTGAAAGTAAAGGTAGAGTCATATGTTGAATCTAAGGTGGAGGGAATGCACAAAGATAAAGTAGAGGACAAACATGAGTGTAACCAAAATAAAAATAAATTCTACTGTGATTTTGGGAATACTTGATACCCAACATCCATTATTTACATTGTAGGGCTTAGATTATACTCTATGGGGTGCACAAGAGGAGTCATCATAATATAGACTCTAGATATATATAAAATGGTTATGGGATATCTTGACACCCTCCATACATTTCACAACATATTATCTATCGATGGCATATATTGATAAAGTATACGTGGCATTTGCATATTAAAATTTGGCGTTGGATATAAGGGTGCAAGAGGAATCACTTGATCTATCACAACTATCTCTATCAAATAAAATTGAAGGAGTAGTTATCTTTTTAGAATATATCATGTATAAGGCATTGGTATTACATAATGATGTGTTATAGCTCAAGGAGGAGAACATATATCTCAACTTCTGTCTCACCATAGTTCATCATTTTATTGATACTACATGTCTTACCTTGGTCACTAAAGTTTTGTGTGACCAATTCATGTCAAAGGAAAAGTAGTTCATAATCCTTATCTCTCAACATACTAAATATTGGTGTGATACACATAAGTTTTATACACTTCAGATGCATGACTATAACCATAAGGATAAGACATAGGTATTTTTTATAATATGAAAATGTTCTTGACAATAATACACACCAAGATAATAAAATATGTCAAATCATACGTAATTGGAAGTAAAAATTATCTAATACATAGAAGGAGGCCATGCCATATTTAAATTTTTTGGATAAATATAAAGATTCCATGAATGACCATTATTCTACTTCGAATGCACTAGACATCACATTCAAGTAGTCAATTTAATCTAGAGATAGTATTATTCTAAAGATGCATACTTGGTAGAATGAAATAATGCACATTAATTTTTCTAGTGTTCAAATAAGGAGGCATATAGATAATATGGAATATTTAGTCTAAGACATTGAAGTTGGTTTAAAATCTATAAAGAGTGGCCACCTAGTTATTTTAATCTATTGAAAACTCATGAGGGTAGTATATTAATAAGCTACATTGGTAAAAAATTAAAATGGTGGCTAAGTAGTACACAATGGGTGAAAAACAATAAACAACACCTTGAGTGATTGCCATAGATTATGGTTGTAGTTAAATTCCTTGCCATAATAACAATTTTCAGCTTTACCATGAGGCACACTTCTTGTGATTTATCTTGGGGTGAGATAATTATTTAAGTCTAGGAAACTATTGGTAGTAAAAAATGATATAACATTGTAGATTATAACCGATAGACATGTGTGTTAATCACACAATTTTTGTCTACTAGATCTGATTTTTTATGTCTTCATCACTAGAGATCATGTCAAGGGCCTTTAGAATGTGAAGTGTCTTTATTTTTTATAGAAAAATGATGGTATATGAAGCAACAATGCATTATAAAAGTTATATATATACCACTAAATTGTATTATAAAAGTGTTACAATGTGATAGAGATTAATATGAAGTTATGAAATTGTTTTATCAAATATATTTTATCATTTTTTCTATGTTCATTGAATGCTCTACTTATCTACATATATTAATCATGTATATTATATTAAATTCTCTATAACTACTAAGTCTATATTTCATGCATAAATATATTAAATTTACCTAATGAATAGATAAGTTCAGTATAATTATTTCCTACTATATAATTGTGTTTCACCTCTCATTTTTATCCATGTATTAACATGTTTTTATGAGTTTTTTCTAGGAAACTTTGCTAACAAAATATTTGTCGTAAAATCTTTGTTTTGGGAATAGAAATTAAAATGGATTGTCTAAATAAGAAAAAAAAATTAGATCAAAATAAATGTGTTTAGATGATATTAAATAGGTTTAAATTACAAGATTGAAAACCTACCAATAATCTTATTCCCATTGGTTTAAATCTATTTGTAGAATAGTGTGCCAAGAAAAAATAATTTTTTAAATAAATGTCTCATGTTATTTATATAATTGATATTATACTTATAATGTATCCCATTATTATTACTAGAATAAACATTTACCATGTGGTGGGATTTATGAGCATATATGTGTCAAACATAGGGAAGGAACATTAGGCTATTGCCAAAAGCTTCTTTAGATAGTTACATGAAAATTCATATTTTAATTTTTTTTATAAAAGGATACCTAATATGAACATAATAGTATATGTCAAAGCTTTTTCGATACAAAATGGGTTAGAAATCTTGATTAATCAAGAGATATATGTGTTTTTTCTTAACTTATTTTGAATAAAAAGAAATAGATGAATAAGAGGCAAGTAGTTGTTGAAATGTCACGTGTTGGATTCTTATAGAATTTTATAGGTATAGATTGTGATAATAATAGAGAATTTTTTCTGGAAAATTAACATATGTACCATGATATAACAAAATAGACCAATGTGTGGTCTCATATTGTTAGAAATATTGTTGAAGATAACAAGGTTTTTTTAGATAATATTGATAACTTAGCAAATGTTGTTGACTCATTCAAAAAAATTGTTAGCACTATTTTTTTTCTTATTTATAGAAAGACATGGGGATAATTTCCCTAAGTAGTTGATTTTATTTTTGTTCCCCCATATGCAATGTATTAAATAAGTGGGATAATGTTGTAAATGTTTTGTATTCATTTCATGGTTAATACCCATTGTAAACTATAAATATTTCCATGATTTGGGGGTCATTATGGGTGATTTTGACCTTTTACAACACATGTTAGTTTAGAGACGGTTTTTAATACTATTATTTTATACTTTTTTTAATATCACTTTTTGGTGATCTGTATTTAATTATATGCACATGCATTAGAGTTAAATAGAGTATAGAGAAATAACTTATTAGATATTGAAGGATTGAGTTAATATAATGAGAGTTTGATACTATTTGGGTTTTTTCATTGAAATATTTTCAAGAATTAAATATTTTATATATATTGTGTGATATTTTAATTTTATATTATATTTTAATAATATTTTATCATTTATTCTTCTACAAAGTTTTATCGATAGTTTTTACATTCGCTAATCTATATGGTACAACTAGTAATGAAGACAAAAACTATGTTTAGATAAAATAGAGTACATATGTAATATCAAATTATGGATATGGTTTATTGATCTCATTACTAGATTCAAGATCATAAAAATCATAATAGGAATTGATTACAATAGAATGTATGAAAGATTTTATGAATTTACATTTGAAATGATCTTAAATATATGTGGTACCTAGGAAATAAGACTGCATATGTTCAAACATGAAGTAATGAGAGCATAAAACTATAGAAGATTGGGTAGGTTACTAATCTGTTCAAAATGGATAGAGTTAAAAACTCAATTCAAAATGGATAAAGGTAAAAAATCAATTCAAATCAGATATAATCCATTTATAACAATTTAAATCCATCAAATCCTCTTACATCAAAATGATAAAATACTAAAAGTAACTCCCTTAAAATTTGGAAAAATATGGATAAGGAAATATCCTTCAAAACATTGTTACAAGAATGGTCCATGGACTATAGGTGTCAAATTAATGAGCAATACATATTAGACACATATCTCTAGCATGTCAATAATGAGGCTATGAAATAAATTTAGAATAAATTCAAAAATATATTTAATCAAAGAAATAAATTATAAGGGAGTTATAAATTATAGAGAAATAATCAAAGAAAAGGAGAAATTACAATTGAAACATTGAAAATGAAAATATCCTTAATGTTCAAGTATGGGAAATTATAAATAATGGAGGAGGGTGTTTTGAAGAAAAAATAAGGATTGTGTTGGCTTAAGTTAGGAAAAAAAGTATTCCATATTAAAATAGTGTTAAGAAGAAATAATAAGAAGATAAAAAATATCATTACTTTAGAAGGTGATGATATAACATATGATGAAGGAATATGGAAGGAATCAATTAAATTTATTTGAAATACACTAACAAAATGTGATATATACAAGAAGAATCTTAGAGTTTTTTCATTGAAAATAGACCAAGCCTAAAAATAATAATTAATGAATAAGTATTCAATTTAGTAAATAATATGTAGGTGATAAATCATCTAGTATATATGGTTTTTAGCTAAGGTTAGTCTAGAAATACTATGATACAATAGGAATGGATGCAATGTAAAAAATATAAAATGTCACTAAGAGAGGGAAGAATGTCAAAATACTAGAATAACCCTTCCTAAATCTCATCCATAATAAAATTTTGAGTAATTTGATTCATTTATAATAATTTATAATTTCAATATAGTGTATATATTAAAAAAAATTATAACTAAAAAAGGTTGAAAAGGTGTTGGGATAAAACGTCCGAAAGAATAATGTGTGTTTATAGCTACAAGATAGATTTTGGATGGAATAATGATAGTGCACAAAGGGAGATATATGAATATGAATAAAATAAATATGGTATTTAATCTTGAGATGAGTAAAGCATATAAAATAGTGGTTTTTATCTTCTTGGTTAAGGTTATGGATATATTTACTTTCAATGTTAAATGGATGTGGTGTGTGAGAAGCTATGTCTTTTATGACGTAATGCATATTAGTGAATGGGGTTGTAGAATTATTTCCTACATCTTAAGGGTATTAAACATTTTCATCCACTATCACCTTTATTATTTATAATCATGGATGAATCTCTATTAAGATACATTAAAAGAGAAAAGGAGACATGACTACTAAAGGGATACAACATGCTTTTAGAATGATAATAACACATTTTAAGTATGTTTACAATATGATTATTATGGTGTGGGCATATTAAGAAGAGGTATGAAGACGGGAATGCAAAAAATAAATGAGAGGAAATTAAGAATATAATTATTAATATATATGATAGGATCAAGGGAGATATTATGACATTAAAATTATAATTTGAGGAAGGTATATTTCCCAAGTTAATCATTATGAATGATTCTAATATATAATAATAAAAAGGAGAGATATGGAAAAAAATTATAAATGGAATCAAATAAAATTTATCAACATGCAAAGGAATCTAGTTAATATTATTTTAATGAATATAATTGATGAAGACATATAAACAAATATAATTATTTATTAAGTATTTTATCTTAAGTGAGTGAATTAATTATAACAAAGAAAATATATCTATGTGATATGGGAAATAAGATAAATCAAATATTAGGTTGGTGTCATTAAAAATATATATTAAAAAAAAAGGAGGACTAGGATTCAAATAATGTAAGGATATGAAAATTAATAGAGCATTATAAGTAAAATTTTCTTAGGGGATAATGATAAACATGAAATTTTTTGGATAAAACATTACATGATAACTACCTTGAATTATAAAAACATGATTTATTTTCACTTTTAAAAACTGAATAAGTGGTTCATCAATGTGTAAATTCATTAGAATATGTATATAATCCATCACAAAAATACTAAGATGACATGTAGAATTTGGAGAGGAGATACATTTTTTTGGGAAGATATTTGGCTAGATAGGAACCCATTAGTTTATATGAGATATTAAATTGCAACTAAAGAGGGGGTAAAAATATATTAAAAACAGGCCTAAAAACGGGGAATTACATCCACATGTCCTGCTCAAGAAGCTGAGTCAGGATATGAATAAGGTCAGTAGGAAGCCTATTCTGATCAAAAATCACCCAGTCAGGCCCATGTTTCGTGGCCCATTTAGCCAGTCGGTCAGCCACCGCATTCCACTCCCGGGGAATATGACGAAAAGAAATAATTTCAAAAAATGAACTGACCTGTCTAATCTGCTTAATAATCACATCAAGTTTCCAATCCCGACAAATGGAATTGGAGTTGTTCAGCAAGTTAACCACCACCTGCGAGTCCGATTCACAGATAATGCTGGGCCACCCCTGTTGACAACAAATACGTAAGGCCTCCAGGATTGCCAGTGCCTCCATACAGTTGTTGGTATGGTGGCCCTTGTACTCAGTCAATAACATACAAATATTGCTAGAGTTGTTCCTACCAATGGCTCCAATCCCCGCTTCACCTGGGTTCCCTCTAGCCGACCCATCCACGTTAATCTTCACCATGCCTTCCTCCGGCGACTGCCAACTGCCCACCCTACTGATCGGGCGCTTCAAGTGCCTGCTGTAAGTTGAGGGCCGAGTCTGGAAGCAGGGGAGCACACCCAACGGTGTGCTAGGGGAGAGACGGGCAAGGACAGAAGCGTCCCGTGCCTGCAAGCCGTCACTACTATAACCCCGAGCATGAAGAGTTTCCTGCAAGGCCACCAGCACCCTCATCCAAAGCGCACTTGTGCTCAGGCAGCGCTGTTGAAAAAGTCTTCTATTTCGTTCGAGCCAAAGGTGCCAAAGGATGAACGATGGGCCAGCATACCACGCATTCTGAAGAATAGAAGCCTTAGTGGGGGGTTGATCAAGGCTTTGCCAGAACTCAATCAAGGATCCAGCGTGCCTGCAAGGATGTTCCCAAGCATCCCACCACAAATGCCAAAGCTCTCTAGCAAAAGAATAATCAAAAAATAGGTGTTCAGCATTCTCCTCACTTTCCTGACAACACAAGTAGATAGAGGGGCCATGAAAACCACGCCTGATGAGGTTTTCCCAGGTGAGGCAACGCTTGTAGGTGAGGGTCCACAAGAAGAAGTTACACTTCGGCCAGGTAACCGAATTCCATATTTTCTTGCTCCAAGGGACCTCCTCAGCACCGAATTGCTCCTTGATCAGCCACTGATATCCCGAGGAAACATTATATTGCCCACAGGGGTCGCCACGCCAAGCCAGAGTGTCACATTCAGTCAGAGAGCTACATCCTCTAGCAGCAAGGAGCCGAAGAAGTTCCTGTCTATCCTCAACAGTCCCACCTTGCGGCCAATCCACCTCCTATTTCCAAGTGAAAATGATAGCTTCTCCCAACTGAAAAGCTTCTTTATAATGTTCCACAGTGTCCCAACCCACATTTTGGAATGCCTCCCTCAGGTCCTGCAGATGAGGGTGCGATAGAATGAGCGGTGAGCAGCCATTCCAAGAGTCTTCCCAGAATAACACCTCCGTACCACTATTACAAATCCAGAAGAGATTGGATTGCATGAGAGAGGCTCCCAACTTAAGAGTGTTCCACACCATGGAGCCTCTACCCTCAATCGGGAACCTGGGAATCTCCTCCGGCGACGCCGCAGGAAAATATTTTAGCGAGAGAATGCGGGCCCAAAGCTGGGACTGATTTGTACACCACCTCCAGTACAGCTTAGCCGTAAGGGCCTGACTAGAGAGGATAGCTGACCTGAGCCCAAGGCCCCCCGCCCTCTTAGGCCTACACACAGTGCTCCACTTGATCAGGCTCCATTTAGAATTTTGAAGGTTGCTGCTCCACAGAAATTGCCTGGAGAGTGCATCATATTCATGGAGGAAGTACTTCAGAGTAGCTTGAACCATGCTACGGTAAATGGGGAGAGCTTGGATAACCGACTGAAGAAGGGTCACCCGACCCGCCATCATAAGCCACCGGTGAGTCCAATGATTCACTTTCTGCCTTAACTTGTCTAAGATGTTTTGCCAAAATAATCAGGGCTAGCTGCCCACAACAATGGGAACCCCCAGATAAGTCACCGGAAGAGACTGAGGTTGGAATCTCAAAATGGCAGTGATCCTGCACTGGATAGATGCAGGAGTATTAAAAAAGTAAATAGAAGATTTTTGCTCATTCAGCTGCTGTCCCGAGGCAGCTAAATAGGTGTCCAGAGCACTCCAAAAAGCCTGCGCCTCTCTGATCCGAGCAAGCCCAGCGATGATGGTATCATCCATGAATTGAAGGTGGGTCAATCTAGCTGCACCATTGCCCCACTGCCACCCCTGAATCTGGTCCTGTGAAGCTTGGGAATTCATGAGCCTGCCAAGGCCTTCAACTAAGATAATGAAGAGGTAGGGGGATAACGGATCACCTTGCCGAAGCCCTCTAGAAGCCCCAAAAAGTCTGGAAGGCACGCCATTAATAAGCACAGAGTACAACGGAGTGGTAACACAACTACAAACCCAGCAAATCCAATCCTGGAAAAAACCAAAAGCAAGAAGGGTTTTTTGCATGAAACCCCAGTCAACCCTGTCATACGCCTTAGCCATGTCCAGCTTGATAAACATAGCTCTCTGCTGTGAGTTGCTCATCGAGTGAATGGCTTCCGAGGCAATCACCACTCCGTCTAGAATCTGCTTCCCAGCCACAAAGCCCCGCTGTTCTTCAGAAATAATCATTGGGAGGCATTCTTTAAGCCTCTCCGCAATGAGCTTGGTAATGATTTTGTAGACCATATTGCAGAGAGCAATAGGCCGGAAGTGATCCATCTGATTAGCATGATCATTTTTTGGAATCAACACCAGAAAGGTAGCATTGATCGCTCTAAGCATTTCCTTGTCGCGGTACGACTCCTGAACCACTTCCACTAAGTCATTGCTGATTATGTCCCAAAATTCTTGAAAAAATTCAGCCAAAAAGCTATCTAGACCAGGTGCCTTGCCTTTACGCATGGCAAAAACAACTTTTTCCACTTCCACCAACTCAATAGGTTTCATCAGGGCGTTATTTGTGTCATCCGTGACAATATGGGGGATACAGGACAAAACCATATCCTCCTCCAGCTCAACAATGGTCCCCTCGCCAGAGAAAAGCTTAGAATAAAAGCGGACAGCTTCCTCAGTAATGGCAGAAGTAGAGGATGTACTAGAGCCATCCTCTTTCACAAGAGAGGCAATGTAGTTCCTGTTGCGTCTCGCTTGCACCGATTTATGGAAAAATGCAGTGTTCCTGTCCCCTTCCTGAAGCCAATCAATATGAGCTTTCTGTTTCCAAAAAATTTCTTCACGCATTTCCCATTCATTGAGCTCATTCAAAGCTGCAAATTCAGCCATGCGTAACTCCTCAGTCAGGCCAAAATTTAGGATCTGCCTGGTTGTACTATCAAGCCTCTCTTGCGCACCCTTCTTCCTAGCGTACAAGTTGCCAAAATTTGTTCTGTTCCATATCTGAAGTTTCCTTTTGACATGTTGAAGCTTCTTGACGAAGGAGAACATGGCAGTGCCATACTTAGGACCCCCCTGCCGCCACCAGTGGGACATGAGGGTATGTAGAGATAAATCCCTGAGCCACATTAGCTGAAATTTGAAGGGGGGTTTCTTGGGCCTCTCAATAAAATTTGTTGTGAGCTTGATGGGCCAGTGGTCTGAACCCCGCCAATCCAGGATTTCAGAAGCAATAGAGAAAGCATTAGAGAGCCAAAAGCATGAAACTAAAAATCTATCCAACCGCTCAGAAATAGCTTCCTTACCAGATCTTCTATTATTCCAGGTGAATCTCCCATTAATGGGTTTAACATCAGATAGACGGAGCTGCTCCATATTAAGCCTAAGGAGCTCCGAAGAGGGATCAAGTCAGTTGAGCCCACCTGCTTTTTCCTCCAAACTAAGGATAGCATTAAAGTCACCACACATTATCCATGGCAAGTATGGACAGCAACTTCGAACATAACTTAGATGTTCCCAAAGCTTCAAGGATCCCAGACTATCTCCAGGAGCATAAATATTAGTAACCAAAATCAGCTCCCCAGTTTCCAGCGAAGAAGTGGTCATAGAGAGTGCCGAGGCAGATGCCATCCAAAGGACCGGTGTGAGCTTCGCCGTGTCCCAGTAAATGGCAACCCCTCCTGCGCTTCCAAGCGCCCCCACACATTGACATTGACCAAAGACCCAAATTTTTTTAAAACTACCTAGCATCGCATCCACAGAGAGTTTGGTCTCCTGAATGCATAAGATATCTAGAGATTGCTCAGCAATTAATTTCTACATAGTTTTTTGTCTGGGAGTACTATGCAGCCCCCTAACATTCCATGACAGCACTATCATTGAGAAGATTGGGTGAAGTGTTCAACCAAGGTTTTAACCTCTCCTAATTCGACCAGTAAATCCCCTGTACGTTTTATTTTCTCCTGATCCTTTCTGCGTCCAGGTCTGGATGGTGTGGAGAAGGAGACCCTTTTGAAAGGTTTTTGCATCAGACCCAAGGCTTCCACCACTTCCTTATCCTTCCTGGGGTTATCCTTTTCTTTCACCAAGTCAGCCCAGCTACAATCCTTGTTTTGCAGTTCTGGGATACCTGCCACATTCGCAGCCCCTAACACAATCTCACTTCCTTGGCCTTGATGGACTACCATATCCTGCACTTCACTGATGGTATTTTTATTTTCTTCCCTCCCTGAGAGTCCTCCCTCCTCCTCAGGGATGAAACCATCTTCAATCACCATACCTTCTAGTGCATCAAACTTGTTAAAACTCCTTTCTAGGCTACGGTCCTGGTTTCTCCCCTTCTGCCCCCGGCCTCTCCCTCTCTGATGGACTTGAGCAAAACCATCCTTGTCAAGACATGGCATTCCCAAAGGAGCAGCAGACCCCTCTACCCCTTTTGGAGCACCTTTTACATATGCTGGAATTACAGGCTGGAAAGCAGAGGTGCCTCTCTAGTTCTGCTGCTGCTCTGATTCTTTTCTACCCTGAGAATCAACACCTCTAGATCTCCCCCCTTGAGGGCATTGTCTATGGAGATGGCCATATAGATGGCATATTCTGCAGTGGAAGGGGATAGCTTCGTAATCCACCTGTTGAATCCATGTTGACTCTCCTAGACAATTTTCAATTGATTCAGTCAATGGATTGTTTAGGTTGATTTCCACACAAATTCTGGCAAAGGAGATGAACTTCTTGTCTAAGGACTGGTGTGATACAGCAATTGGCATTCCCAGGATGCCTGCAATTTGATGCAAGATGTCTTCTCTCCAAAACTCCAGAGGCAGTCGTGGGAGGCGAACCCAGACAGGGACACTAGCAGGCAAGTCCTCCGCAGAATTAAATCCAGGGTGCCAGGGCTTAATGAACAATCCTATACGGTCATAAAAATAGGGTCCTCCTTCAAAAATGTAGTTTCTATCAGATACAGAGGAGAAAATTACCAGGAAGTAGCTATTCGCAGCCAGCATTATGTCAATGTCACCTTCTACTTGCCAGGTGCGCCTCATCCAAGATTCCAAGGCAGGCTGTGAGATCCTGAGGCCCAAAAATTTACATATCAGAGCATGACCTGTTAGATATTCCACCTCCTCACTGACAGCAGCTTGAGGGACCACCAGGACTGGCCTGTCATGGCTGCGTGGGAAACAGCCATTGACTTTAGGCAGCTTTGGACGGTCGCCAACATAAAAAGGGGGTCCTGCCTGGGACGATTCTCCTTGCCCCATGCATGCTTCCCCTGTATCCACGCCCTGGTCGGCCTTCCCTTTCCCTCCATTCGCCTGCATCGCGCCCAAAACCTGTATCCATATGAGATATTAAATTAGATTACATACATTAATATAGTTAAATGGGGCAAAAAATTTAACTAATAAATCAGGGAAAGAGGAAAAAGATAATGAAAATATATAGTGGAAGAATATTCCATCAAGGAAATGAGGATGAGATTATTGCAGTATCCTTATTTACAAGGATTTGAAAGGAACAAGATAAGATGGAATGATAATACTTATATAAAGGTGACATTGAGGAAATTATATTAGGGAATAACTAAATTAAATATCAATATATATATAAATTTACAATAAGAGAGTCTTGAAAAGCAAAGCCATTCCAGAAGAAAACAACTTACTTGGTTGGTAACATGACAAAATATATTAACATGCATAGTTTAAGAAATGAAGATTTCAAAGACCCTAAATATTATTATTGTTTAAAAATGAAGAACAAATTTATGATCGTTTATTAATCCAATTATATTATTAATGTATGGTGTGAGTTTTATCTTGAAGAAGTGAGAAGTGGATTAGGTTATCTAAGAATGATATTATGATTTAAAATATGGGATATAAGATAGCAAAAGAGAAAAATTTATGAGACACATATATATATCCATCACTATGTGGAATATATCTAAATAAATGAACACAAGGATTCTTTATTACAAGGGAATGTGTTATAAAAAGGTATACACAAAGATAGATGTTGATTTCTTAGAACTTATAAATGCATGTGAATACATTGAAAGAGAAGTGGAGAAGTGGAAAATTAAGATAAGGTAAATAATTTATAATGAAATTAATACTTTTTAATACTACTAAAATTGATAATTAATGAGATATTAATAGGTCATTGAAACCTAAATACAAGTGTATACCACCCCCTAGAAAGATAAATTAACATTAAATTTGATGAGACACAGAAACGAGAATATTATAGGTCCAGAAGTGTAGGTATATCAAAGGATAATATAGTACACTATGTTGTGTATAAAATAATTGTATCCAATAAATGGGAAGAGGTGTTACTAATTAATTAAAGGAATCAAAATAGTAATCCAATAAAATTAAAAAAATGATGATAAAGGTAGATTCACAAATCATCATTCAAGAGATTAAAAAAGGGAATATGAGAGTTTATATAATATACTCATGGGATAATAAATAAAGTTAAATATGAGTAAAATTTAACAAATTGATGTGTTATATATCAAATATGAAGGAAATGTAAAAATTGACATAGCATTTAATGTTGATATATAACTACAAGAAATGGAAAAGGTGGTGGAGATAATTTTTATTTAATAATCTCCCAAGGAAGTAATAAACATGAAAATTTTAGATGGAAATTATTAAAAAATAAATGAAAGGGAGATAATATGTTTGTGGCATATGGAAACAATATTTTGATCCCAAGATTTTACATATCATATTGCAATCCTAGGATTTTTTTTAAAGTATGGTATTGTATATAGATGATGAACACATAAAAAGGGTTACACTAAATACATATAAAATCATGTATAAGGCATCAAAAAAGAGGAGTTTCACATAGGATTAACATGTGGATATCTATAAGGCATTGTCAGATATTAAGATAGATCCTATTTGAGGCACACGTGGATAAATATTATAGGTATTCTATAATATTATATAATTTATCCAACTTGATACATGTTATAAGAAAATGACATGTGGATATATATATATATATATATATATATATATATCCCTTTGACCTATAAAGATATATAGTTATATTTTCATAGTTAAGGATCATATGTCACAAAGATAGAGATATATATCCCTTTAACCTAGGAGGAATAATTTTGATACATTATTATTGATTTTAATGGAGTTTATTTTAATGTGATTATAGTTTTTAATTATACATGTTAAGAATATATGTGATATTTACAATAATGATGAATCTTATATTGTGTTATGAGTTAACATGGTTTCTTATTAATTATAAATGATAGTGTTTAGATATTTTTTAAAGATAAGGATTGCTTCATAGAGTTAAGTTGTAATATGTTTGTAAATTTTTATTTCTAATCTATACGAGACATATTGATCTCACTACACTTTATTGTTGTAAATATTCTATTTATCTACCTTACAAGGATAGTGTAAACAAGGGAAAGTGATGATGATATACAAATCAATCCTAGTTCAAAGAAGATAAATCATACTAGCCCTTCCACTTGTTCATACATTTAGAGAATCGAGGTCATGACCAATATGGATCTGCTACACCTAACTAAGGGATCCCTTTACACATAATATCACTATATAGGGTTCCAAATCCTTTAGTCAAGTGATACCACACAATAACCCTAGATAGGTCATATGATTTATTATGAAAGTAAATGAGAAACTAAAGTAAATCTAATTTAGTGGTCACCAAAACATGTAGGACAAAATGGGGCTAATAATAATAAAATTAAACATGCAAACAATAACTCTACTCAAAATAATTTAGTGGTAATCCTAATTCATGGAGAGATAAACATATTCATAAGATAAAAAAATTCAAATCTATCTACTTAATAAATAGGATCAAGAGTTAGGAATACTTAAATTTAAATATGAACCCATTGAGCCTCAATATTTCCCTTGGCTAATGGTTCTTTTTAGGAGGTTTTTGTGTATGTTGAAGAAACTAAGGATTAACATTGGACTATAGTTTAGGCAAGGACCTCCTAGTGAATCCCAAATTTTAACAAGATAAGATTCTTCTCTCCAAGTGTAGTATGAAATCCTAAGAAATGGATCCTTAAGTATATTGGTGGATAACTAGATGGCACAAAAAAATGATTAACTCTATTTATCTCTCATGAAATGATGAAAATGATGTGTTTATATATCCAAATCTAACCCTAAACTCTTCCAAAGTTTTAGTTGATAGATTCAACCTGATTAACCATGTTATTTAATAAATAAAGCATTTAGGTCCTAGACTAGGTTACTAAAGGCTGATCTAATCTCATAACATGCTTATATTTTAGGAATAGGGTTGGTCTAGGCTAAGTTTTTTGGTAAATGACAAAAATAGGCTTTGGATTAGGTAGGGGATGTTAGAGATGGTGAATTCCTTAGAGGAGTGTGTAAGGGAGGTGTTAAAGTATAAGGAAATGTGTAGGAGAGGCTTGTATTAGTTTTAAGTGGTGGTATAGGGAACACCAATAGTTTTAATCACCAATGGTCTTCCCACCCCTTTCTTGGTGCACCCTTTAAGGTGTACACTTAGAGAGACTAAGACTTGACTAGTTCCTACAAAAGAGAAAGCATCAGTAATAGACAAAGCTAAAAAATATTACGTGTATATAGAGAGTGCATAATATATTAGATGAATTAAAAAATAATTATAAAAAAAATTGGTTTCATGTACAAATTTTTGTTTACATTGATGATGATAATTATCATTTTTTAATACATTAAAATGTGTGGGGGTGCATTTTTAGACTAAAACCATAATGTTTGATAATAAGTAGATGTGGAGATATGTAACCTAAGAAATGGTTATGGAGAGAGATCTAAAATTTGTATGAATTTTTATTTGCATAGTTCCCACATCATATTTATGCATGATTTTTTTTGCATGTTGTGGATCAAAGATACAATATTGGTTGGAATCTCACCTAGATAGATCACAAGGTTGAGAATATTAATAAAAATTTAAAGTTATGTGTATATATGGAGAAGGTGATCAACAATATAAATATCCTCTAATATATGAAAATGTAAAAGATCATAATATATCCAACATAAATTCAATACGTCACACAAAAAAAATAAATGGGGCTATAATAATATCTATTTCTCATAAGGGCATCAAGCATACAATTGAGAAGTCTATGGAAGTAATTTAAAAGTAAATAACTACTTAAATATAATATGCAAAAAGTATAAGATAAAGAGAGATAAATGCCACTAGTTAAAAAATAGAGGAATATAATCTAAATTATTGTAACCAAGAAGTGTGAAAAAGAAACAAAGCATGCAAACATAACATACACAAACAAACATATACTAAAATAACCATGGAAGATAATAACATACCAATATAATTCACACACACATATTTATCCACCAAATTAAATAAATAAAGAGCATAAGGATATGGATACATATAATGGGTTGAATTGTTGATGTAATTAATATCACCATTAATTGAAGTGGATCTTTATAAGAGATGTTGTAGGTTAATTTAAATTGTAAATAATAAGACCTAGCCATATTTATTTGGGTTCTCCAAAGACTAGGTTCATCTTTATATTTTAATTTCTCTTCTTAAATATTTAAAGACATTGTGCAAACTAGCCTTCCAAAGGTGTAAGCCCATAATCTTAATTTTTATTGTCTTAATAAAATGGATTTTCATTGATGATTAAATCATATTATATTTCTTTATTATGACTAGAAAAATTAGGATCGATTTATATAAGGATCCAAATTCTCAAAACCACCTATTAAAATTATCCAGTGGTTTTGACCCAACCAAAGAAATTGGGAAAGTGTTAGTAGATACAATATTTATTCATTATATTAAAATAGGTTATCTCAAGGGGAAAACTTCAATTGGGGTTGAATATTCAATAATAAAATAAGCACGAAGAAGAGGGGTAAAGAGGGAGGGCAAAAAAAATGTATGAAAGAATAAGTAGATGATGATGGATGATGGAATATATAATAAATTATCATATAGAGAATATCTCACAAAGTACCATGAATTATATCACCCTAATCTTAGGAAAATCCTTATGACATGAACCTATACATATCAATTAGCCAATGAGTCCTACAAAAGAAATCACTAGTAAATTTAAAATATAAGTGTATACCTATGCCCCACCCTATATATTAATAGTGTGATGTGGGATGTAAATTTATATATCAATGAGCCAATGGGTCCTACAAGAGAAATCACTAGTAAATTTAAAATATAAGTGTATACCTATGCCCCACCCTATATCATAATAGTGTGATGTGGGATGTAAACTTATAAAATAACATATCAACACAAAATAAAAGAAGTAATATTGAATAAATGGTGATAAATGAATGAGTTAACTAGAAGGATCATACACATAAGTTTATGTTGAAATAGAATGAATGAAAATACCTTTTTCTTGATCATTGTGGAGAAATAAATTGCATATGGTAAACTTAATGATACAAGGTTAAAGATGGATAAAATAAATGCAAATGTACATAGGTGAGTCTAAAAATGAAAGTATATAAAAATATCAAAAAATGGGAAGGAAATCTAGATAAATATAATGGTAAAGGGTATATTAGGTATGGAAGAACCAAAGATGAAATGAATTAAATGAGATAAATGAGGTTGGATATCCATGAGGTAAAGGATATATTAGTTCTAGTTGACCCAAAATAAATGATTAAAATAAATATTAAATGATAAAACATGACTAGATAGCCATAGGGGAAATGCTAAATTAAGTTTGGATGACCCCAGAAAAAGGTGAATAAAATTATAATATTATAGACATGAATAAGACAAATCTTATAAAAATAAGGCAATAAATAAGATCTCATCTCACAAAACCTCAAAGATGAAACTTATATTCAAAGAAAACATTTCAAAGGGGGAATTTAGAATGGGTTAAGTGCACATAGTTGGTAAATAATTCCATGGAAATTTTCAATATGCAATCATATTAATAAATAATGTGATCACATTATTTAATTAACATGATCACATCATTTAAATTATTTCTCAATAATTATCAAGACATAACGTGATCGCATTATTAAATAATTTGATCATGTTATTTTAAATAATAATGTCATCACATTATTTTTGTTTTCAATAATGATATTACATTAATAACATTATCATGTCACCTCTGTCACAAAAAAAATAAAAACCAAAACCCAAATGCAAATTCATCATTTTACATTCGAGTTTACTTTGCTATCCTCACATTATGCAATCATGTTTTGTGTGAGAGAGATAAAATATTGATAGGAATCCACTAAATTCATCCTAGGAAGCTGCTATTCAACATTGCCACCATGTATAAGAGGTAAGTGATAAAAATCTATACTTGTTAACCATAATTTTTAATAATTTTATCAATTTTAAGTTGTAATTTATTTATTTTTATAAGCTCATCTTGATAACCCACCTAACCCTCCATAGAACCCTCTTATTCATCTTCCTAATTATCCATAAAAACTTCTTGTTCCTCCTTCTATCCCTCCACCTAATGTTCCTATAGTTCCACAAAATCCCCTACGTAGTTAAGAGATTCTAATTGACAATATTATTAGAAATAAAATTGAAATTTAAGAATTAATTGGGAGAATGAGGGATCCCACTTCCACCAACCCCACTACACCCATCTAGTTGATTCCCTAGAGACATTAATAGGTCAAATTAACTCTATAATGAGTCAAATAAAAAGATTGGATTCATATTAGGATAGTTTTAGGGTTTATTATGCTAAAAATTTGATATCACTTGAGGTCAAGAATAAGGAAATATAAAAATCCTCCATTTGGACCTCATTCATTGACCTAACCTTTAATGCACCAATTTTGGTAACTACTAAATGGTTTTCAATCCATCGATACCAACTTAATTCAATCACAACTAATTTTAGGGATTGATGGTGGATGGTGTTTGATTATCCACTCTGGAACAACCATGAGGTCCCATTATATGTTTTTAAAGAACTCTACTATTATTTTGTCCTTAATGAGATTCAAAATTATTTTGATTATAGTGAGTTTTAGGGCTAAAGGAAAGGCTCTATGTAGGATCAACTAGGTTCACATCATACACCTAATTAGATTTCAAGGATATGTATCCAAAATCCACTTGATCCTAAGATCCCCTCTATACTTTAGTAGGTCATAGAGATTGACACTCTACATGCTCTTAGTTCACTCACTGATACACTCATTCAACATATGAGTAGGCTCTCACATACTGATGCTAGATACATGCCACCTAATGTGCATACCCGACCCCACCCTTGTAGTTCTTGTGGATATATGTGCACTACACCTTTTTATTATGATGGCACTATTGATTCATAGGGATTAGATAATATTATTATGAGTGATGAGTTTTCTAAACACACATTGGGTGTACAGACATATCCACTACATGGATGCATGTATATTTTATACAAATGTAATGTTAAATTTATGTTATATTTGCAAATTTAATTTAAATAACAAATAATTTACATAGAAATTTAACTATATATATATATATATATAATTTTTAATGTCACGGGAGGTAATGGTGACTTTCATCATAGTTACCATTTATAGTATTTGGTCTGACATAACCATTGTTTACATTTTAGGATCTAGCTACTAGCCCATCCATTATTGCATTTTTCTCTATTAGGATAACACATTTTAATTATGCAAAGGTAAATTTTTGAGTTAATCTTATTTTATATGTCTATTTAGTCTATGTATATTTGCCTTGTAAGTTTAAGTTAAATCTATCTATCAAGTATCTTGATGCATATATTCTAACAAGCTTCCCTAATATGGATGTTAACACACACTTACCTCTACCAAATACCTAGCTCTGATATTTTATTTTCCTTCTTTGTCTTCTATCTTCAACCTCTTTATTGACTTGATCACTTTGCATTTACTAGGTCTTTATTATTCACTCTTACCTACTCAATGGATAATAAGCCTCTTTTTATTCACTTAATCCTACTTATCTAGTTTAAGTCATTTTACTAATCAACTACATTTTCAATATTTCCTTTTAACATCAACCTCTTCAATTCATACTATGTTTTTATGTTCTCTCTCTTTATCCTTGCTTTGTTCTTTACAATCTTATCATGTGTTTTCATAGTTTTGCATTCTAATTTAATTTTATCCTTCCAAAATAATCATGAGATCATCTACCTACTCAATTAAATCTCATTTCATGTATCCAACCATTCCACACAACCTAAAAGCTTCAACTCTTTACTTAACTCTTCTTTCCTCTTTGACACCTTCCTTCTACTAGAAACTTTTTGAGGCAAACCTCCTTGTTATAATTAAAATACAAAGCTCCCAACAAAATGAAACCCAAATTCAGACACCCCATTACATTATATATCTCATGTAGGTAATTTCATAATTTAAATCTCTTTCAAGAATGCCTAACTCAACACCCCTTAGGACTAATTAGGTCTCTTAGGCCTAATTTAAGGCTACTAACTGTGAAACCATACCATATAGAATCAAATAAAGTTTAAACTTTAAGAATAATTTTCCTCCTATATAAATACAGCTATATAAAATTTTTAGTGATGTTTCATTAGTTAAATCAATTTTTATCTCATTTTATAGTTTCAAACCCTAACTTATGGTGTCTCAATCTTGCACCTACCAGAAAGGATAATAAATGATTCATAATGACCTTTTGACCCTTATCAAAGATTATAAGGCTTAAAATGGATCTTCCCTTACCCAACACATATTCTCAAAATATTGATTTTCCTTTCTCAATACTAAATCACTCCCAACATGTAATTCTACAAAAAAATTGCACCCGTCCAACATGACTATGTCAAAAAATAGGATAGAATAAACTCTTACGACCCTTTACCTTTATTTAATATAAATTAAAAGAATACAACACATGGAAAAAAAATCCCACAATACTCACAATACCTTAAATTCTCAAATCTATTTCCAAGAACTCTATATGGTCTTTCTTTATGACTATGAAAACTTAGAATTGTTACTAATTGGGTTGTATATAGTCTTCCCATGTGTTTTGCATTTTATCAGTAATATTGTCAATTTTAATGTGTTTACATTAATTTAATATATATCCTCTATCCGTTAATCATATTTAAATCATTTATAATTAAAATTTAAACTAACTATATTTTCTTCTTTCTAATTGTGCTTGAAGATGGAGTATTGAAACTTGGGTTTCACCACTTAAACCTATAGACTACTGACTTGAATCTTCTCTTATTATAGATATGAAAACCATAGGATTTATAATAAAAAATAAAAATTAATTTACATTTTAATATATCCAAATAATATTTACAAGGATAAATTTTTGATATGTCTCTTATTCCTTTTCTCTCCCTAACTTTGCCTTGTCGAAGTGCTACTATTATTTACACATCCTACTCTTCCACTCACACTTCCTACATGTATTATAATTTTTATATTACCTCCAACATGAAAAATGCTTATTATTCTTGGCCATTTCACATTATATAGTAGTTACACTTCCATTATTCTTGGTTTGCATTTTATTTTCATGATATGCATGTTGAAATGTGTTTCCATACATATCTTGGTTTACATTGGGAAGACTTTCCATATATATCTTTGATACTTTATATAAAATTAAGTGAGACCTTGTTTATATGAACAATTAATGGATAAATTAGACACTCCCCCCTCTATATGAGCTAATATAGACACATGCATTGCTTCTATAGTGTCATTGGCATAGGTGGTGATAGAGGTATATATTACCTTGTAATTTTGAATTGTAAAACTAGACTTATTTTAATAATTTTACTACATACTTGGGGAAAATATAATTTTTTTTAATGTATTATGTATGTAGGGTTATCTTATGACATTTTATATTCATAGTTAGATTATTAGTAGATCAACTTCTCTTGTTTCTCCCATATTTCAGATGCCTATTCAAATAACTATGTCTACCATTGACTTGTTTGAGCATTAAAAATAGATTGAGCATGACCATGATCTTGTAGTAAGTGAATGCTTAAATGAATTTTTATTGTAGTTTAAAAATTTTATTTTTAAAATTGGTTAAATTTATTTTATGTTAATTTTTTAATAATACTTTTATTTGAATAGGTTCATCTACAAGCGAGCTATGAGTGTAAGACCTGCAGTTAGACCTTTGAACAATTTAAGGCATTATAAGGGTTTACATCTACTGGAAGGGAATACTAGCGAGAGTATTGTCTGAGGAAGGAAAAGAGAGTGATGCTATTTAATGAATAACATTCTCACATGAGATGTGGTTTTATGTATGCCTATATGGTAATTTATCCATTTTTAGCATTGTATATGGATGCATATATGACATTCACCCAACATTAGATACTATGTTGGTAGATGTAATTTTTTGTATGCCTATCATGGGAATCTATCTAATTTATATTTAGTTTTTATTTAATTGTGTATTATTTATCAGATCTTATATTTAACATTGTACATAAATGAGGATTAAAAAATTATTCTTTTCAATTCTATAATTCTTGAATCTTCCATATTTATTTAAATTAATTTTTTTATTTCATTGTGTGTAGTGGAAATGACTAATGACACTCTTATCTATTTTTAATTTATCATCACCTAGGATTTAAATAGTGTACTACATTCATGACCTAATGTAGATATATTTAACATAAAAAAACACATTCATTTCAAGGTGATAATAGGATGTAAGAAAAAAAATATTAAGTGCATTAGATACCAATTTAATTATACAAGACACTAGAAAGGTTGAAAGAACCAAGGATCCACATATGAGTCTCAATTAAGCTTAATCAAGTTCCACATATTGATAGGTGAAAAAATTATAATGTAATTATCATTATTAAAATCATGAGATCTTCATATTAAAGTAATTTATAATAAAGAACACTTCACAGTGGTTTATATCACACCAACTTCTATTAGTAAAGGTAATCACGATGATGAAAGAAACACGAAGCCCACTTATGATGGTAAACCTATAACATGGATTAAATATATTAATATAATCCTTTTATATTATAGGATGATATCTAGAGTGACATAACCTAAATACTTAATCCCTATACCTATGTTAAATACGATGGTATGCCTACATATCCATGTGTAGATCAAGGTCCAGTGTTGTTATAATGGTTGACCTGACTAGTGTAATTGCACATAGGGATATAATGATACATCCCAAAATAAATATTTAATAAATTTAATAACTTTTATTAAAATTAAAAACAATACATTATCTACTTAAATTAAGGATTTTACATTCAACATATAAGAGTTTTCATTTAATATTACCACTAGTGTCAAAAACATTCTATTACATTGTCTAAGGGAGGGTTTAAGGGTTATAAACTTGGTAAGAATTTGAATGATATATCTTAATTTTTAGTATATAATGCCCAAATATACTCCCTAAGCCACTTACATATCAATTATCACATTATTTGTTATAATAGGTTCTACTTCAACATATATATTTAGAAGCATAAATTAAGAATAACATGATTGTGCTATGTAATAACATGATTGTGCTATTATTAATACTCGGTTGAGGTTAAAAATTGACATTTATAAATGAGTGTTATCTATATTAAAACTAACATGATCACATTATTAAATAATTTGATCATGTTATACATAATATAGATTAGGGATTATGGATTAGGTATTAAGGCATTAGTGCATAGGGTTTGCGTATTACATATTAAGGATTAGGGATTACAATTTATGTTTTATGTTTTAGGGATTAGGACATGTAGGGTTTAATTTTAATGGTTTACATAAGGTCTAATCTCTCTATTCCATGTGTGAACCTAATTTTTACTACAAAGGATGTTTGTTGGAACTAAATCGATTGGTAAATAGGGAAAATTTTTAGTTTAAAATTTAGGGTATAGTGTTTAAGGATTAGGTTTACGGTACACAGGGTCAACTGTAGCGATAATTATTACTTTAAATGATGTTATTTTGGGATAAAATGAATATTTCAAGGTTTAAAGAGTTTATAGTTATGGTATAGAGTTTAAGGATTAGGAACTTTAAAGATTAGGGCTTGGGGTATAGGTTTTAGGGTAAACAAGGTACAATCATGATGGTGATTGAGGAAAATTATATATGATAAAACCCAGAATGACATTTTATAGTCATTTAATTAGGTTGAATGGGATTTAAATATCCTAATTTATTACAGATATATAACTAGATTAGTACTCCAAAGGCTAAGTTTTGGCCATCGGTTTAAAAAATACATTTTATGACATGTCACGATAAAATCAATTATAATGTAAGGAATTCATTTATTTGGAATGTAGTGGGAATTAGGGCATATGGCTTATAATTTATTTTTTATGGATTAGGGATTAGGGCATAGGGTTTATGTTTAAGGACCTGTATATAATGTTTAATCCCTCTATGCCATGTAAACTTATATCTTACTATAAAGGATGTTCATTAGGACTAAATTAATTTGTAAATAGGTAAATCTTGTGGTTTACAATTTAGGATATACTATTTAGGGTATATGGTTTATATCTTAGGTTTTAATTTATATATGGTTTAGGGTACATATAGTCAATCATAAAGATAATTAAGGACAATTTGAATCAATTAGACCCATTTATGACTATAGAATGTGTTTTTGGGTTATCATATACCTCATGCCATCATGAAAATTTAGTGAATTAGTCAGATGTGGTAATCAATCATGTGACTTAGGCCAAACTGAGCCTTGTGAACTTAATTCTTAGTCTATATGATATTAATTGAGGCTAAAATTATTGGTTCAAGGTTTAAAGAGTTTATACTTTTGGTTTAGATTTTAAGGATTAGGAACATAAGATACAGGGTTTAGGCTTTAAGTTATTGGATATAGGTTCTAATCACTAAGATAATTGATGAAAATTTGAGCTACTTGTTCACCTATTTGTGATAATTACCTGAAAATGTTTGCATTTCTTATAAAAGTAGGGCTAGTTAAGCCATACATGTTGTATACATTTTATACAATTGAATAAGATATAAATTTGGTTTAGGGGCTCAATTTTTCCAAAATCATGCCCCTAATTTCATAATTTTACTAATTAGATCAATTCATGATAGAATTAAACTTTTAATTTTTCCCCAAACCATATATTGACCTTTAAGGGGTCCAAGTTGGCCTTAAATGCCTCCTAGATTAAATGAATAAAATATTTGGTTAATTTTATACGACATGACATTAATTTTAAATTCAATCCAAATCATTTTGAATATATAATTTTAAATACATTCAAATTGCTCATTTTGGCCCTTATTACCTCCACAATTGATATAATCTACATTTACATTCATTAGGTGATGAATTCAAGTTTGTTGATCTCAAAACCACATTCTATACATGTAGAAATTGCATATAAATAAATTAAATTTCTTTTATACAATTGAGCTACTGAAATTGGATCCCATCAACCCCCAAATCACATTTTAAAGTCATGCAATTAGTTTCAAGTTGCTTGAAATGTGCCTAATTTACCTTGAATGCATAGCTAGAATGGTAATCCAAAGACTAAGTTTTGGCCATAGGTTTAAAAATGCATTTTATAACATCTCATGATAAAATTAGTTATATTGTAAGGCATGTATGTTTGTAATATGTATGTTTGTGGCATGTATGTTTATGACATCTTTGAACTTGACAAAAGATAACTTCTTATGTACCAAATAGGGTACTAATGCATTGATATACCTTAAAAATAGATCCTTATGGAACTTCACATACTAACTCAAAAAAATATTATCAAAGACTCAAACAATACTACAAAGTTTATAAAATTTTTTTACAAGTTTTGAACATCACCAATTATACACAAAAACTAACACAGTCCTATTTAACCAAATTTAGCATCTTTTAGGAATATATATATATATATATATATATATATATTATTTACATAAAATAGAATGACCCTTGATTGATTTTTTTTAAAAAAAACCATTTTAATATTTTGAATATTATAAATTCCTTTTCAAATAGCAACTTTCAAATAACTAATCCTTAAACATTTATAATATCATTGAACTCTCTTTCAAACCTAATACTCTAAGTCCATCAGTACTCAATTAGAGGATCCTTGTAATCAAATTGATTTTTAGATAATATAATTTATTTAATCATGTAAAAAATTAAATATAAATAAAATATACCAAATTATGAGTTATTTGGATTAGTGGATCACTAAAAACCAACTTTTGACTTCTTAACCCTATCTAGGATGAACTAAGATTGTTTGCATTTTAAGAAAGATTAGAATCATGTCAAATGAACATTAAATTGATTAATAGGTTAGTACATGTTAAATTATCATTCAATTATATCAAATCTTGACAAGATCATTGGTCCAAAATAACAATCTTAATCAACAAAACTTTGTTATTAAGACTACTAGGCCTAATGGCTCCTGTTGTATTCAAAATGCAAATTCAAGTTTTTGGGTATTGTAAATATATAATATGATCATGTTATTAATGAAATAATATTATTCATTAATTTGGTGGTTAATATTGTGATTACGTTAATACCACAAACACGTTATTAACATGATCATGGTATTTGAATTCAAATTAAAATCCCATGCCTTTTGGATTATGAATGGATTGGATTCCTGATCGTAAGTCTTGGACCTATCAACCTATAGCCAAGTCTAACATTTATAATAAAAACAAAATAATTAAACTTTGATCACCAAATATACTATGAATTTCAACATGATAATTTAAAAACTTAATACCATAATGATGAGCACATTCTCCGCTTTCCAAAAATATGTTTTTCATAATTTTTGTACTAATTTAAGGTTTCAAACTATGTTGATTTCTAACTATACCCTTTTTAGTCCACTACATGATACAAACATACATATATATACATGTTCAAGTAAATTTTATTTCATTTATCCAAGTGAAAAACAAGTTATATGGTCACAAACTAGGCCTAATTATACACACGTTCAAAAAAAATTGAATTTTATTTATTTTGAGGTAGTTTTGTGCATCACATAGACGGATATCCATTTTTTTGTCAATTTTTAGGATCTATTTACTTGAAAAATTCATAAAAAAATGTATTCATTAAAAAAATATAAAAATACATATATCACAAACTAGATCTTTTCCAAATTTTCACCAAAGGGTGTTAAACAATATTAAGCATTGCTCAAAAAATGGTGCACCACATGGCCATCTATCTACTCTGTTTTCTTCAAAAACATGAGTTCCTCTTCAAAATTTAGATTTTTTTACCTATTTATACTTAACCATTTTTAAAATAATTTAGTGATTTGGAAACTAGACTCCAAATTCAACATTTCATGTTCTTACACCATCTTCAAATATGGAGTGTATATATCTCAAATCATCTACAAAAGTTCATATTTCAAAATTTTCAATAAAATCATGTCCATGAGTAGGCAATTTTTTTCCCCCAACTTTGTACTCTTACAAAATGATAATATTATAATAATGATAACATGTCTAAAAGGGATGTAAAAATTTAAATACATAATATGGTATTTGGAAACAATTTTTTCAATCAATGATAGAGCTTGGGATAATTGATGCAATATAAATATTATATGATTAAGGCTATATATGCATGAAAATTAAAAGGTTCATATGTTCTCTTTATGTTTTTTATAAATTTTTATGACCTTAATGGATCCATCAATAAAATAATAATATTGGGTAATTTAATTAAAATTCAAGTGGAACTAATGATATATATTAAGCCTTCGACCCTAGTCTATTGTCCTACCATGCTCAAATGGACCTTGGTATCTACTACAAGTCCATTTGTGTAATTTGAGATACAAATAGGATGGGGTATTATTAATTATATGATCATGAATTTTAGGGAATTTTAATTTTTAAATATATATTTCCTTTTAAAATTTCCCTTATTTTTCTCTCTTTTGACTTTTTCTATTTTTACTTTTCATTTTTTTGAATTTTAGCATTTTCCTAATTAATAAAACTTTGAAATGACAATAATGGGTGCTTAAGAGGACTAAAAAATATAGTATACACATATCTTTTAAATATGATAATTGATAAACAAATATTATTATATATTTTTAGAATTTCACATTATAAAAGAGTGTGATCTTGAAATTAACCCTAGTGTGACCTAAGAGGATGTGAAAAATAAGGAAAATAGAGATGAACATGAGAAAAATTGGGCTTACTCAATATAAAAAAAGTGTATAAATGGAAGATGATATAATAAATGAAAAAAACATAGGAGCTTAAAATGTCTTATTATATGTGGTTATGTCTTCATAATAATCTTGGTGTTGGTGATGTCTTAACTAAAACTATCTTTAGTAATCTATGTTGTTCTATATGTAGAGGCGGAAAGTTTTTAACATCTATTTTATAATTTTCCTTTTGTTGATTAGGTTTGGAAAAATGTTTATTTTCTTGTTTTAAGGTATTTTCATTTGATATTAATTGGTTCAATGTGGCCTTTGGGTATGTTCTTCTTAAAATTAAACAAATTATTATTATTATTATTATTATTTTAAATTGTGGATACTACTTTCAATTGAGATTTTTTGGTTTATTTAGAAGCAATGTAATATGTTTATTTTTAAGTTTAAAGGTAAGGTACTCTCTAACTTATCGATAGAAGTTATAGTGAGATTTTTTTCTATGTGGATTTATATTCAGTTAAAGGTGTTGTAGGCTGAGATGGATAAATTATTTAAGACTAGGATGATGAAGATAAAATCTAACTTAATTATAGACATAGGTGGTTTTCCTAGCCTTTATGGATATGTGTCTGAGGTTAAATTTTAAAATATAAATGGGATAATATTAATGATACATATGTTGAATACATAGATGATCTTGACCCTAAGTTAGTAAGCCACTTTCTCTCATATCAAGATAATAAGGAGAAATTTTATGTAAAAAATGATGAATTGATCACTATCCTTTATTATTCTCATAAAAATTTTCAATAAGAATAGCTAACTAGATATGGAACATAGGGGAAAGGAAATTTTTCATTCTATACTGGTAGCTCTTCACATGTTTCTTGTCTACTGGTGGATTCCCTTATAATGTATATGGAGGGGGGGATATTTAAAAATGGTTTTGAAAAATTAATTGATATAAATTTGAACACTATCATTAAAAAATTTTATATATTTATTGAGATTGGAATCAAATTTTATAGGGAAATAATTTTTCAACATGTTCAAGAGTTAAGGATCAAACACTTACTCTCTCAGATGAAGGATGAGTACCAACATGGCTCTGGAACTCATAAGGGACATAACTTATTCATAAATTAACTTTAGGAATATTCATAGGGACTTGAACTACTTGAGGAAAGGATTGGTAATAATATTCATGATATTTTTTTGGTTAGTAATGATGATGATTCATAAATGGGACCTGTTGGTTGAATGTTTCTTCTTTTGGGATCTATCATGGGATTTTTATTGGTTTCCCTTGTTTTTTTGTGTACCTTTTATAATATATTGTAAGTGTGGTGTAATATTGGACTACATTTGAAACTCATTTTTTGGCATTGATTTCCCACATATGGGTTTTTCTTTTTTCTTTTTTATCCTCTAGATGATTTTTATTTTTTTCACACTCTTCCAAAATAATTTTTTTTGACTTTCATAATATAAGAGGGTAAAATGTGGATGAGAGACATGTATATAGACTATAATAATTTTACATAAAATAATATAAATGATTCTTAGTGACAAAATACCACTCTCAACAATTTCCTTATCTTTCTAAAAAAAAAAACATATTGGTTGGGAATATGAGAGATAATGTAGGTAATAATTGAGATGGGAAATTGGGAGGAAGTATTAGTTCTATTCCCAAATGTCTTACCATTAAAATCATAAACTAAAATCTAGGAGGCATAAAAGTAAGTGGGATAAAGCCACGAGATGTAAAAATTAAAATGGATCTTAAAGGGTAAATACATAGAAAAGGAACCATTAGGTATAAAATAATTTTAAAGGAAAGACCAAAGGTGATAAAATGTATACATTTATGTAGAATTTTTTAATTAATACAAAAAGGGATGATAATAGGTAGAACATATAATAACAAAATTTGAGAAGATAAAATAATGTGTGTAGTGATTTGAAGTTTAAATGTTAGGGGATGGAAGTTTGTGAGGGGGGATTTTGTGTATTCCCCAAAGCCTTACCATGTATCTCATAAAATGAAAATCCAGTAGGTTTTAAATGGAATATGGAGAATTCTTGAGGAAAAATACTAGAGGAAATGACTAAGCCATTAGGCATAAAATAAAGTAAGAAAATAAAATCCAACATTGTAGATATAATGATAAAGATAAGTTACAATGTAATAAAAATATAATAAACTTACAAAGAATATTAACATAAAATAAATGTTATATTAAATAACCAACTAAGTTTAGGAAATTAACAACATGAAAAAAAATAAAACTTATGAATACCATATGTGTATACACCCAAATTTTTTTAAGCAAACAAAAGTATTATGTCTTATATAGATCTTTCATTAGAAGTTATCAGTAATAAATAAGAGTCTTGTTTGCATGTGTCAATTTGGTATTTTGATGTCAATATGATCCTGATTATGACTTATTTTCCCTATTTTTAACCCTTACTAGTCTCATGTCATACCTTTTTATCCACATGGGCCCCTATCCTATTAGTATTAGTTATAATCCAATTTTTTACACATAAGACAATAACACAGTCTTAGATAGTCTTGATGCTTGAAAATATACCACATGTGCTCTTCAGTGTTGATGAACACTTTTCATTTTAGGATTTAAAAAATCTAAGGCATGATTTGTTGTTTGTGATAATTTTGTGATGTCTATGGTGGAATAGATGCAGCATATGGGAATTGTCAAAAATATTTGTTTAGTTTAGCGGTTGGGATCTATCAAGATCTAAATCTTTGGATATTTATGAATTTGATGATTTACAAACTAATCTAAATGAGTATTAACAATGATATTTAGAATAAAGTGAGTCTTGATAAAAAAAAGAAAAGAGAAGGGTAAGGTAGAAAGGAAACGTGATTACAAATTCTTAAATCAAATATTATGACAAAATTCTAATTATTTTGAGCACACATGAGCCAATTTATGTTATAAATAGCATGAACTTAGATTACATCACAAATCAGGAAAAATTCAAAGGAAATATAAAAATTGTAATTAAGAACTAGGTTTACTTTAAATGTTTGCTACTATGGTCTAAATAGTCTAAGCACATCCAAATCCAGAGCAAAATAAAATGAAGTATACTTGAGATATTTATAGTTAATCTAGCATTAACACAAATCAATATTCCTATGATAGATAATGTGACTTAAAGTATCGATAATAGTTCAAACTTAAGATGACAACATGTAATTGAGAGATAACATTGACATTTAACAAACTATAAAGATAATCTTTTTAAAATTCCTTAGTTATCTTAAATGCTCTTGGTTTACAATTTCTCAAAAAATATCTCCATATAAAATGGTAACCCCCTGCCTATTTAGAGGAAACATAAGTGGTTCACTAGTTAACCTTCTCAAAATATCCACATGAAGGATAAGGACAGCTATACTTAATACAAAGATTACAATGTATATGACTTTCTATGTCAAAAATGACAAAAGGAAACCATATATGCTAACATGCTAGCATATATTTGTTACAAATAGTCATTATTTTATAAATTACATTGGTAGTGGGCCCCTTAATTATCCCTATCTAAATAAATATTTCACCTTGGTGTATTGATCTTTGATTAGCTCAAAATCCACTACATGCTTCATTAGACAATCCTTCTCTTGATTTGCTAATGTGTCAAATTCATTGTCACTCTTAGCCATGAGTTCCTTGATACATTATGCTTTCATGATCTATTTCCCTAAAGTAAGGATGGTGTTAAGGATTTTTTGATTATCCTTGACATAATGACCTTGATTTTCCTTAATTCCCTAGATGTGGATACCAACTCTTTGCTTGGATTCTTCATCATTGATTAGGTCCATAGCAGTGACTTGAGTATGGTTGTCCAACAGACCTCCCAAAATTTTCTCCATTCTTATTACTATGTCCTTGTCTTCCTTGATGAAATTATCAACCTTGCTACACCAAGTAATCAAATCTCCTTGCTTATCCATCAAAAGCACTATGACGATATCTAAATGTCTAAGTTTTATGATGTTGAATTCTAGGGCCTAATTTATCCTATGCACCTTAATGATTTATATCATTTGAGCTTAAGAATCCTATCAATACATGATTAATGCTTGTTCCATCTCAATTTGATGGTTTAGAGCACTTAATCTAATCTTGATATTCTTTAAATTCTCAAATGTATCTATCAAATATTTATTCAACATTTGTAATATGTCCTTAGGAATTGAGAGTAGGACTTGAGCCTCCAAATCCTGCTTCTCTTTATCCAAGTTGAGGATCATTTGCTTCATTCCTTAGATTCTAGCCATAGTCATTGTTGATTGTGCTAACACCAAACTAGTTACATCCTATTAATGGATGGGATGTTCTCTTGCTACCTTCCCTTGGATAGGAGTTAGACCAACAAAAGGTTCTACCTTTCAAAAAGTGAATTCATTAATGCCAATGGTGGCATTCTTTATCACTATTCTCTCTAAACCTGTTGTATCTAGATTGAAATGCAATATTGTGTTAGACTCCTTGAATTATAGTTACTTAGGAACTTATACATTTGAACTCTTAAAGGCCCCTTGGGTGTCAATTCTTTAGCTTTCTTTATTATGAAGGATTTGAATCCTTCTCTCTTCTTGTCTATTTACAATGTTTTAGATCCATGGCTTGACATTGTCCTACAAATTTATGCCAACTCAAGTTAAGGACCATGATGGATAGAGAGATGGGATTTTTTATAATCTCCCATAAACAAACTAGTCAGGAATGGTTGGTCCATAAATAGGGTTCTCATCACTGAAGAGGTTAACTTCACTAGTAGAGTGAGTAAAGGTTAACCTAGGCTTTTTTTAGGTGTCAGTGGACCAAGGCCAATTTTTCTTATCTCTTTCCTCCATCCAATGGGATAAAATCCTTATTTGTTTCATTATAGGGATCCTCCTCCCTATCAGAACCATAGGCAATTGTAATGTCAACAAGGGCACTCTCCACTATTTCTCCTACCTTTAGGGAAATCATACTAATAACTTCCACTGGAGAAGGAGGCCTCTATGGGTATGCCTAGGGTTGAATACCTTTGATAGGTCTAGGCTCTATCCTTAGCTCCTTATCCACAACTTTACCTTTTCCTTTTATATCCTTAGGTTTCCCAACCCATGGTGTCTTTGTCAATTTTACTCATTGAGGCTTAGAAGATTGTCCTCCAATAGGTGGCTTTTGATGAGTAGTCCCAGATGGCCTTGGAAATAAGTGATAATGCAATGGAAGTAGTTTCCATCTCTCTCCTAAGGTTTTATTGTCTCTAAATAGCCTATTCTCCAACTAGATATTGTAGCCTTTGATCCTAGATAAGACCTCTTCAAAGTTCTTTGTGTTTGTATAAATACCATCTCTCACACTTGGTTGATGTTTATATTCAATCTTTGGGACATTTTTATCTCAGATGTGGTTAGTCACTTTGTTATTAGGGTCCCACATCTTCAAGTCATCTAGCTATAAATCAAAAGACTTTTTGTGGATTACCATAATTTCTAGTTGCTTCCAATCCTTGATCAGAATCCTGCCAATGTCTAGTGGAAAGGGGTGGAGCTAAGCATTTTTATTTCATAACTTATCCACACCTTGGATGATTTGATAGTAAATATTTTTCTCTACCATCTTACTAGGGAAATGAGTGGGAAATCGGTAGGGTTGAGTCATGATTCCTTATATTATTATTACAGTGTAATTTGAATAAAACCATACATCCCCTATGGATTCTACTTGCTTTTCTATTTGAGGGTGGAGTATTGGCATAGGGACACCATTTATTCCCTCATAGATACTTGGGAAAACACCATCATAGATAAATTGCATGTGGTTCCTACATTTTAATATATGTAATTTAGAGTAGTGGTGAGAGATTGTGGTCTTACCATCAGGGGACCAATTATAGATGCCAAGGAAATATATAGAGGCCAAAAGTGAATCCAAAAGGTAGGACATCATAAATAATTTCTTGGAGGTCCTTTTCATTATCGATCTAAATTTTTTGGTTAAGAAAAATCTTATTAGGTCTCTAATGTGAGGGAATAAATTCTATTCTAGAATTCAATGAACATAAGATACGTAGACCTAGATCACATAAGTAGTAGAAGGGGAACCAAATGATCTATTTAGTAAGGTCATATATATCCTAATACCCTCCCTAAATTGGAAAATAGTAATTCCACTATTAGGTAACTTTAAAACATGGGATCCTTGGATTAACCAAGGTGTGAGGAGTGAATATAGGTTTTGTGTGTTTTTCCACTCTATCAGGGATGGGAGATTAATATGAGGCAAAGGGAGCTTATAATAATTTTTGAAGGCCATAGGGGTGACGCATAAAACCTTCTTAGTGCTTCCATATTGAATGGTCTATTCCCCATCTATTTTATAATCAATGAAAATGGGAGTAAGTATGTTGATACAATGTATTATCTCTTATTTGGATTGAACATTGTAGAGGCCTATTAGTTGAATTGAGACTAGGTCATTGTATCTATGATCCACAATAGCATTCCTCTTTTCCTCCTAGGAAATTGGTTGCAATTCCTCCATAAGGAAGAATAACTTAGATGAGTTCTTGAATCCATGCACATTTAGGGCTATCAAGTCTAGCTCTATGTCTTTAAAGATCCTTCCCTCACTATCTAAACTTAGGAAAAATTCTACTTCCATATTCATCTATTGCTTACCCACAACCATTGATAACACTAAATTAAACATGCAAGGTCACCAAAGTTTTAAATAGGGAACTTGCTTCAAGGTTTAGTTGTGTTATTTTGATTGAATTATGACCAATTGAGCTGACTCGAGTCTTCTTTATAGAAGGCTTAGGGTTTTTGAGCTTTAATGGTGGAAATGTCTAGTTTCTAAATCTTATACATGCCTTAGATTTTGTAGGACCTTATTCTCATTCCTTTTAAATTTTAAATATTAGGAGATATTTGATTTTGAGTCTCCATGATTATGTGGAGCTTATGTGGCATGGTTCTATGCTTTTCATGGCAATTTTCATAAATCCTAATTAGAGACTAGTTATTGGCTTTCAAAAGATTTCTTTATTTTGATATGGTAATCGAAATCTAGTTTATTGTGTTTTTATTAGTATTTTGATCTTTAACTTCATGTTTATGCCACTTGACACCTTAAAAAATCCTCCCCATGCAACTTAATCTTACTAATTGTTATCCCAACAATACATTAGCCACATGTTGAACTCATGGGGCCTTTGAAAAGTCTTTGGGCTTGACACATCATTATATCAAATATAATGAGTGAGTGATCACCATTGATTTTTACAAGGTTTATGTAATTTAATTAAGCATCTTTTTTAATTGGGTCCCATTAGATTTTTGTCCTTCAAATGGTAAGCTACCATGTGTCCTCCTCATGGGGTTCTATATACCTCTATCAATTACCCTGCTTGTGGTTAGGCCATATGTCAAGCTAGAAAATCCTTTTGAAAACTCTTTGATCTCAATGCATTGTTAGATCAAATCCAGTGAGTGAGTGATCACCATTTGATCCTGCAAGATGCACACCTTTCAATCAATTCCCATGACTATATAAGTTTAAACTTAAAATGATGTTCATAAAGTCCTTTTATGTTAATAAACACAAATTAACTTAGGTTAAGGCATTTTATGCTATGTATTTCTATGTAAAAAATGCTAGGAATTCCTTTGAAATGGTCTTTTAAAATGTTGCCTTTCCTTAGGATTTGAAAATTTGTCTAGGTTAAATTTGGTAGGCTTGATAATGTCAACTATGTCCTCAAAGACATCTAATTATGGTAGTGATCTTATAAAATTTAATATAATAGAATTGCTTCAATCCAATGATTGAGTGTCATGTATTGCGCTCTTGAGAATTTTTGGGGCTTTAGGGTTGATGTACGTCATTGGATCAAATCCCCCAAAGTAGCGAGGACCATCAGATCATTATTCAAATGATTGATAATGAGTAGTCTCCCTTTTGATGTTAACTTTGGTTCATGCCATTGGATCAAAATATCTAATTTAATGCGAGGTGATGGATCTACAAAAGTGTGTGAGATTTAAATTAAGGATCAATATGTACACAAGATTAGACTATGGTTTTGACCTTTAAAAGTTTATTAATGCTTGCAAACAACAATATATTTAAACCTTAATAAAAACCTAGTTAATCTAAAAGGGCTCTCAGGTTTTAAAAGGGAAAATAAAAGGTCTAATTCTTTATTTTATATTAATGTTTGGTCATGTTTAAAAACATAATCAAAGCTTAATATAAAGTTAGACTTAGGGTTTCTGTTACTAAAATGAAATATAATTTACCACCAAACTTTTCTCATAGATGTTTGAATTCAAACACCTAGGGTTTACTGCTTAGGAACCCTAGCTTTCTTCATAGAACCTACAACTAATCACCTCAAACACAATCATTAGCAACATTAGTCCATAAAACATAATCATAACCAGATACACTGAGGCTCATGTTTTAAATTGAATTGCCTTTAAATTTCAAGAGAGAATAACCTTTTCACATTCAATCCATATCATAGATGTCTTAAAACATTCACAAGGGTCCCCTTTTATCAAAAGTAGAAAAATGGGGGTATGTTGGTCTCAATAGATAGGAGTGCCTAGTGTTATTTTCCACCTTAGTGTTATTTTCCACGTTAGTTTTATTTTATAACGGTCTAGTTTTTAAATTATTTCAAGTCCTTAGTCTCTTTAGGTCTCTTCTTATGATTTTACTTATCTTTTTACCATTTTATCCTGTGAACAAGTGTGTTACATTTAAAATAAAATTCCTTCTATATAAATAGCTTCACAAGGCATTATACATAATGCTTACTACTTTGGCACACAATTAGAAAAAATCAATAAATAGTATAGCTCATAATTTTACATATTTACTTACATCACACATAAATCTACATGTTTTATCATATAAGGGAATAATCAAATTTCATTCTTTCATACCATGCACATTGACTACATAAGTTCCTTAATGGAGAGATACATTTGATATGAGACCCCTAAAATTAGGGTTAATATAGGAAACAACTAGAGTAATGTGGGTTATATGTTGTTCAATCATAACATCCCATGACCCACCTTTCCCCCTTATTTTTGCATTTTATTCCATTGTTGTTTAATGTGTCTAAGTATTGATTAGGGTTTTGAAGAAGGATCAGCTATAGAAAAACATAGAATAATGATTGAAATTTTTTAAGGATGCATACAAAATGCATAAGACCTACCATAACCATCACATAAGTTTCAAGGATCTTACCCACAAAACTAGGATAGAGTAGTGACCTTTGCCATTCGTGCCCCATACTATAGTCCAACTAATCATGTTATTAACTTAAGGCAAGTGTATTTAAAAATTTAAAATAAAGGTATTCCTAACTATTCCCCTGATTTGTTTTAGCATTACCATCACCCAATGATGCACATTTTATTCTAGATGAGTTGACTTTTTCCTTTACAGTTCCTATTTAAGGTAAATCAATTAAATTAGTTATTTTCAACATGTATTTAAATTTTCCCCCTTTACTCATTTATTTATCAATCTAGGATTTTCTCTATTAATTCTTAAAAATATAAAACATTTGGTGAACCTGACTTACTTAGAATATTGTTTAACAACCTTATTTCCCTCATAGGATTTGCCTTCTCCATTTTTGTGTAAATAAATAGGGTTTATTAAATTCTAATTTTTTCTTTTGATTATTTTTCACATAATAACTAATCCATATCAATCCTCTATTAGGGTTTTCATTTATTTAATATTTTAATTTTTTTCAGAAACCCTTCTAACCCTAGATCCACATACTAGGTCCTCACACATCCAAATATTAGCCTTTATTGTTTCAAATTTTTTGTACATTGGGCTGAATATTTGGTATATTTTCTATTCATTTATGTTGAATTGTATCCTACCCATTAATTTATTATTATTAATTATTTACATGATCTTTTATGGTAAATTTAAGATGACCTCTAGGGAACATCTTCCCCCTCACCTAGTTGATCAATATTTAAACATTTCTCATAATTATAATACTGGATGAACAAATTTCCAAAATTTTAAACTATCATATGATAAGGAGAATGATTTCATTTATAATGATGATGAAGATTATTATTGTAATGATGTATATTATGATTACTATGAGCATGATAATGAAATTGACACTGAAGATAGACTTAATACATTTTATTCTCCTAGTCCTCTCTCCTCCCATAATTTTCAATATTAAATTAGCAACTTAAGGCCAAAATAGCCCCATATAGATAATTTCTTTTAAATGATATCCTATCTCACCAACCACTTTTACCACATATTTATTCAAAGTAAAACAATATAATATAAATTGAAAAAAACTACTTTTGTATGATTCAATTGATATTATTCCTTCACATGATGTTCTTGTTGATAAATCTTCCATGAGTCAAATTTTTCTTACTGTTTGGAAAGTTCCCATCTCTAGCCAAGGATGAAAAATTAATTGTTTTCCTTTTCTGATTCTAAGGACTCACTCAGTGAAAAAATCTATAGATTATGTAGGCTTGAATCTATGAACTCTGTAGGTTGAATCTACAGACTCTACAGGCTTGAATCTATGGACTGTGAAGGAAGAGGAAAATATATAGACTTTTGCAGGCAGTTTTCAATCAAAAGAATTGAGTTTCAACATTTGTTTATTTTTTGGGATTGGTTCAAATTTTAGTCGCTTCAACAAGTTCATCGGCTTCCAAACATTTGGTCAAATCAAAATGACTTACACCGTTGAACCATTGAACTAATTGGGTTCAGAGGTTCAGCAGGTTCAATGGTTCAACGTCCAAGTTCAACAAACTTCATGACTTCTGTAGGGATTTTTATCAACAAACAATAAGCAAAGGTTTAACTTTTGGTTCATCTTAAATTTCAACGAAAAGGTTCAACGTTGGGTTCAAAGTAAAAGTTCAACAAAAAATGTTCAACATTTGGTTCAAAGCCTTGGTTCAATGTTTTGGTTCAACATAAGGTTCAAATGCATGGTTCAAAGGTAGTGGCTCAAATGAATGAATTCAAGGATGCTGTTGTAGGACTGCACGTAGATGCTGATTAGACTAGTTGGTGACTGCCACGTGGAAGACAGATGGACTGTAGGTATAGGCCACGTGGACTGCAAGTTGAAAGGAGGATGCATTGGCTGTAAAAAGGCACATTTAAATAGAGCGCAGTCCTTTGAACTTTTTGTTCAAAATAATTCCTTCAGACAAAAAGTCTGAAGGAGAATTCCTTTGAACAAAAAGTCTAAAGGAGAATTCCTTCGAACAAAAAGTCTAAAGGAATTCAGAGGCCAACTAAGCAACAGACCCAAGGAAAACACCTGACCAAATAAAAAATAAATAAACCCAGGGAAAAGGCAAAGATAGTTTTTTAAATAGGCAGACTATTGAAAAACCCCTGGAAGACACATGGATGATAGCGGGGACTGATACCCTACTGACTGGACTACTAACTAACACTTTGATAATGCAAAAAAGGCCATGTAGACTGCAAGCTGGGAGGATGTTGCGCAGATGACTGTAGTTTGTCTGAACTTGTCATGACTTAAGAAAACCAAGACAAAGCTAAAGCAATGGGAAAAATCAAAAAAAGTTTTAATTTCAAATGACAAAGGGCAAAGCAGCCGTTGGAGCAAGCGAAGCCAGTTAGGAATAGATGAAGCCAACATAAACAAAAGACACACAGACGGCTAGAGTGAAATGTGACAATGCTGGTGGCATCCCACAGGCTGTCAAATTTAGGATGTGAGAAGTAACCATTGGAAATAAGCCTGCATAGAAAATAGATAGTCTGATGAATGAGATGGATATGAAATCCTGACACAGAATAAGACATGACCAGAATTAGAAAAATTTTCATGCAATTGCCAAATCTATTTTTGAATAAATAGTATAAGTTTTAATTACCTGATTATTTTAGAACATGTTTATCTTCATTTAGAGCATGCATTTGAAGGACTAAATCTGACTTCAATAGGGGTTGACTAGTTCATAATAGGGAGTTGACTAGTTCCTTTTTGGAATTGAATAATTAATCAAGCACCACATCCAAATTAGAATATTTCCATGCAAAAAAGAGGTGGATGGTTCATGACAAGCATGAGTGTGCTTCATCAAAGGAAAATTCATGCAAAGAGAAAAAACATATTTTATTTTAAACCAAGTAAAGCTAAAGTTAACCAAAGAAGATCTTTCTCTTAAAGATATACATCTATCTTTGGCCTATTGTAATTTATTATATAATGGCTTTTTGCCTTGATTCAAAAAGAAAATCCAATTTCTCTTGGTTAGACCAGACTTTGCCATTAAGAGTTGTGTAACCTTTTTGATCAATAAGCAAGAGTGTACTTTCAGATTTCAAGCTTGACACAGTGTATATTTATTAGAAATTTGCATAAGTGGTAGATTTTTCTCCCTTCCCAAATTCTGTTTGTACCTAGTTGTTATATTATCCTTGTGCAGGTCATGTTAAAGTGTTCTTTATTGTCTTTTACTAAAATTGTAAGTGGATGTTAGGTGGCTGCAAAGTGTCTTGTATCAGACCTCTCTCCATCATTTTCCCTCAAGTTTTAGTTATTAGACCGAACCTCTACATGAAATACTTATGCACAAGTGATTAATTGAAGTCTAAGGTCTTCCTTCTCTATTGTTCGCTCAGTGTTCAAGGTTCTGAGTTGAGTAGGATCATAGTTCTGGTGTATCACCCCCTTTTAGGTAGGATTTCCCTGTAAGTTTTCTTTCTCCCTTTTCCATGGCAGTCAACAACATAGAGTAGGAATCCTCATTGATACATCATACAAGAACTAGCCTTCTCTAGAGGTTCTCCTCACTCTTGAGGCACCCACCCTCGTGAGGAGATCCCATTATTTCAGCTGAATAGAGGACTAGCCATTTTCGTGCATGTCTTCGAATTAGGGCACAGCTCTAGGTTGAGAATAGTTTTTGGCACGCCTGATGGGATGCATATTTCCTAGTTTTTATGAAATTACAATTACAGTAGTGTTCTTTAAGAAGTATTTAGTGACTCCAAGCTCAAGCAGTTGCTTCTAATAGTTTAGGACAGCTTCCATGTAAGTCTATTTTTATTATTGCAAATGAATTTTGATGGCTATATATGGAGAGAATTCTTATGGTATATTTCCTTCTCATCCCAATGAGGGATCATACCAACCTGGTCAGGGTATCTATGAGCCTAATCAGCCTTATCAAAGTGAATATCAAAGCTATGTCTAGCCTTATCAAGTTTCTCATGATCCTTATTATCAAGAACATGACTCTTACCTGCCTGGTAATCCATATCAGTCTCAGGATTAGATTTCATCTTCCCCATATGGTTATGATGTCACATATGAGCAGTATCACCTTCAAGAAAAAATGAATGAAATAGAGCTCAGAATACTGGCATATGCAAGAAAGGTTTGTTCTAACTTTCAGTATGAGGAAGTAAATAGTCTATTTCAAAATGTGTATAATGATCCATAAGAGATAAATGGACTATGTATTCTAGCATTAGAAAAGATGGAGGCTTGGGAAAGGTAGAGAATCGAGTTAAACCAATTGTCTACAAAAGGCTATGGTGATTCTTATTCTCATGAAGTTCTAAATCATCCCCAGTATGCGCCAGGGGAGATTCCTAGTTGGAATAAGAAGCCTATTCAAGAGCCTATTCAAGTGGTTATTTATGAGGCTAGACCTTCCTATAGCCCCATCATTACTTCACCAATCATCTCTCAAGCTCAAGTTGTCCAGAAGGACAAGCAGGTTGCAAACTTTGATGAGGTAATGGCCAAGTGGAAGGAGAAAAATACAGAGGTTTTTAAGACTTTCTCTTTTCCTCCCCTCCAAAACTCCCTAGAGAATTCCATTGCCCTCAAGACTCCAAAATATGATCATTTTCCCTCTCAAACAAGTGAATTTCATCAAACTCCCGCCATCACCCTTCCACAAGAAGACCCTATTCTTTAGAGTATTGAGAAAGAGATTTTAGCTATAGGTCAGGTTCTTACAGAACGTGTGGAGGATGCTTCAAAAGTATTTGAGGAAATTCTTATTGATACTTCTCTTGAGGTTGTGATTGAGCATCCAATTATAACTGAGAGTGGGAAGACTGATCTTGATATAGAGGAACCTCAAGAGGAGCTGATACAAGTTGAAGTCATACATGAATTACAGGTATCTCCTATTGAGAAAGATTTTGATAGCGTGACAATGGATTCAGTTTAAATAGACCAAAACAAGGAACAAAAATATGATTGGAAGTTGTACCTTGAGCCTCTACTAGAGATTGAAGAGCTTTGTATAGATATGTTAAAGAGCACATTTATAAGTAGCTTGATAAAGAACCACCTATTCAAGATCTTAGTACAGATTGGGTTACATATTCAAAGTTCCTTGAAGAGCTAGATGAACTTGCAATAGTCAAAAAGACGTGGCCACTCAAGAACCATGCATAGATGGGATATCACTTGACATGGTGATAGATGACAAGCAATCCAATAACACTCAAGAAATACTTGGTGAGTTTATCTTTATTGGTGACTGGTTTGCTATTGATGACTCATTCAAGAAGGTGCTAATATTGTTGGTCGACAAGGCAACTGATTCATCAAAGGTTATGACTGATATACATCCTACCTTGTAAATTATACCACCTCTCGAAAGGAGCGAGTTCAAGAATTTTCCATTTGATCCAAGTGGATCGTACCCTATCATGGTTAACTAGGTTATTTTAGTTGTTTTTACTTTCCTCTAAGTGATGTAAAAGCACAATAGTTTGCTTCAATTTTGTTCAATAAGTGTTTGTTGCACATTTGCTTTAGTTAGTTTTTTGCTTTCATTTGTTTTCCTTCTTATTTTGAAGGAAGAGGTTATTACAATAATGATCAGAGCAGTTTTTCAATCAGAGATTAGATTCACCATCTAGGATTCATATAGCATTTATACATGACTGGGTCCTCAAGCATAGTAGGCATGCTCCCTAGCTGAGTCACCAGAATGTTGACAAATCTTCCACGAGTTAAATTTTTCTTGATGTTTGGAAAGTTCTTGTCTCTAACCAAGGATGAAAAATTCATCGTTTTCCTTTTCTAATTTTAAGGACTCACTCAGTGAAAAAATCTACAGACTCTGTAGGTTTGAATCTATGGACTCTACAGGGTTGAATCTACAGACTCTGCAGGCTTGAATCTACGAACTGTGTAGGAAGAGGAAAATCTATAGACTTCTACATGCAATTTTCAGTCAAAAGAATTTATTTTCAACATTTGTTTATTTTCTGGGATTGGTTCAAAGTTCAGTCGCTTCAACAGGTTCATCGACCTCTAAACATTTGGTCAAATCAAAATGACTTGCACCGTTGAACCATTAAACTAATTGGGTTCAGAGGTTCAATAGGTTCAATGGTTTAACATCCAAGTTCAAGGAACTTCATGACTTCTGTAGGGATTTTCATTAGCAAATAATAAGCAAAGTTTCAACTTTTGGTTCATCTTAAAGTTCAACAAAAAGGTTCAACGTTGGGTTCAAAGCAAAAGTTCAACAAAAAAGGTTCAACATTTGGTTCAAAGCCTTGGTTCAATGTTTTGATTCAACATAAGGTTCAAATGCATGGTTCAAAGGCAGGGGCTCAAATGAATGAAGTCAAGGATGGTGTTGTAGGACTGCACATAGATGCTAACTGGACTAGCTGGTGACTGCCACGTGGAAGATAGTTGGACTGTAGGTACAAGCCACGTGGACTGCAAGCTGAAAGGAGGATGCATTGGCTACAAAATGGCACATTTAAATAGAGCACAGGAAAATACAAAAGTTAGGAATCCTTTGGACTTTTTGTCTGAAGGAATTAAAGGAATTCAGAGGCCAACTAAGCAGCAGACCTGAGGAAAAGGCCTAACCAAATAAGAAAAAAATAAACCCAGGGAAAAGGCAAAGATAGTTTACGAAATAGGCAGACTATTGAAAAACACCTGGAAGACACATGGATGATAGTGGGGACTGACACCCTGCTGACTGGACTGCTGACTAACACTTTGATAATGTAAAAAAGGCCACATAGACTGAAGGCTAGGAGGACGCCATGTGGATGACTGTAGTTTGTCTGAACTTGCCATGACTTAACAAAACCAAGACAAATCCGAAGCAATGGGAACAATCAAAAAGAGTTTTAATTTCAAACGACAAAGGGCAAAGCAGCCATTGGAGCAGGCAAAGCCAGTTAGGAATAGATGAAGCTGACACAAACAAAAGACACGCAGACTACTGGAGTGAAATGTGACAATGCCAGTGGCATCTTGTAGGCCATCAAATTTAGGCCATGGGAAGTAACCATTGTAAATAAGCCTGCATAAAAATCTAAAAAAATAAATCAAGTTGATTGTGTGAAAGAATAGAAAATAGATAGTTTGATGAATGAGTTGGATATGGAATCCTGACGTAGAATAAGACACGACCAGAATTAGAAAAACTTTCATGCAAATGCTAAATCTATTTTTGAATAAATAGTATAAGTTTTAGTTAACTAATTATTTTATAACCTGTTTGTCTTCATTCAGAGCATGCATTCGAAGGACTAAATCTGACTTCAACAGGGGTTGACTAGTTCATAACAGGGAGTTGACTAGTTCCTTTTCAGAATTGAATAATTAATCAAGCACCACATCCAAATTAGAAGATTTTCATGTGAAGAAGAGGTGGATGGTTCATGACAAGCATGAGTGCACTTCATCAAAGGAAAATTCATGCAAAGAGAAAAAAAATATTTCATTTTAAACCAAGTAAAGCTAAAGTTAACCAAAGAAGATCTTTCTCTTAAAGATATACATCTATCTTTGGCCTATTGTAATTTATTATATAATGGCTTTTTGCCTTGATTCAAAAAGAAAATCCAATTTCTCTTGGTTAGACCAGACTTTACCATTAAGAGTTGTGTAACCTTTTCGATCAATAAGCAAGAGTGTACTTTCAGATTTCAAGCTTGGCATAGTGTATATTTTTTAGAAATTTGCATAAGTCGTAGAGTTTTCTCCCTTCCCAAATTCTGTTCGTAGCTATTTTCTATATTATCCTTGTGCAGGTCATGTTAAAGTGTTCTTTATTATCTTTTGCTGAAATTGTAAGTGGATGTTAGGTGGCTGCAAAGTGTCTTGTATCAGACCTCTCTCCATCATTTTTCCTCAAGTTTTAGTTATTAGACCAAACCTCTACATGAAATACTTATGCATAAGTGATTAATTGAAGTCTAAGGTCTTCCTTCTCTATTGTTCACTCAGTGTTCAAGGTTCCGAGCTGAGTAGGATCATAATTCTGGTGTATCACCCACTTTTAGGTAGGATTTCCCTATAAGTTGTCTTGCTTCCTTTTCCATGGCAGTCAGTAGCATAGATTAGGAATCCTCATTGATACATCATATAGGAACTAGCCTTCTCTTGAGGTTCTCCTCACTCTTGAGGCACCCACCCTCATGAGGAGATCCCATTGTTTCAGCCGGATAGAGGACTGGCCATTTACGTGCACGTCTTCGAATCAGGGCGCAGCTCTAGGTTGACAACAGTTCTTAACATATAAAAGGAAAATTCATCTTCACATTTCTCAGTTCAATTCAGAAAAACATGCACAACTAATATTAAACCTTCTATATATTTACAAACTAAATTAGATGATATTATGTGTCACCTATTTTTACCTTTCAAGCTCAACATATTTATTCCATGAAAAATATAGATAATTCAAAAATTTGTAACCCTTCTTCTAAATGCCATAATGTTTGTAATAAAATTATGAGTGTTATTCCTTCTACCCTTGACTCTATTATTAAAAATTATGATAACATGTATATCCCACTCATATCTAGTGAATATATACATTTAATTTCACCTACACATGATGATATGTTTCATATTAGTAAAAAATTAAAATATTCTTCAACTCCTCTTATTGAGTATGAAAATGATAGTTTTTATTCTCTTAACTCTACATGCGAAATTAGTTTTGAGTTTAATGAATCTTGGAATAACAATGATTAATATAATTTTAGTGAAGAAGAAATTGAGTCTAGTCCTTCTAGTCCTCTCTCTAATTCACCGATATATCATGTTAAAATTGATTTATTATTAAATTTTGTTTCAAATAATAATGTCTTTGTATAAGAATGTGTAAACTTCTACTCATGTTCCTAGTTTACATAGTGTACATTTTATAATGATAATAATTTCTTCTATTCCATTATCATGTGATACTTATTCAACAATTAACAACACAAGATATACTAATGAATCTCATCAACCCCTCATTACTACACTATAACCTATTTCTCATACTTATCTTCATGTGGGTGATATCTAATTTTTACGTCACTAGGTCCAAGCTATCACCCCTCTAAAGGTTATGGTGATCCAACCCAATACATATAATAATGTTACATGAAATAGTGGACCAATGTATAAAATTAATAATGAGATTTAATTTTTAAATTAACCTCTTAATGATGTTAATATACCTTACAAATAGGTAATATCCTTGATTCATGATTTGGGCACTTTACAATAATAAGTACATCATCTCACCTTACAGAGTAAAACATACTACTCATAGGTTGATTTCGATGCTATCCATGGAAATCCTATCTCGTGAACTACTGTCAATGCATCACTATAATTTTTTTTTTAGATACTATCATTACCTATGTTTAATGGACATGGATAACCATATTACATCTCAAATATTATATAAAGGCTATGTCACATACCACTAGTAGTTTGATTCTCCTACAACTATTTCTTAAGACTCTAAATGATGAGGTATTAAATTGGTTCCATCTTTCACTACATAATGGTTCACTACATACAAAAATGAGTTATAAGATGTATTTATCATTAATTATATCCAAAATAAGGGGCCTCATGTTGCATATTACATGTTGCCTTAACTACACTAGGGTAAGTCAGAAATAGTAAATGATTACATTTTATGATTTAAATCATGAATGCAATAGTTGATCTACCAATTTATAGATTTAAAGGTACAATAAATCTTTTATAAAGGCCTAATTTCCCCTCTTAAGGATAAATTTTTATATGATAAATCCAAATAATTTAAGTGTCTATGCCATATATTTATGACATTAGAGAATAATTTGGGACTAGTTGAGATACACTCAGAGGCAAATTTTGCTTTAGGTCTCCCACAGTCGTAATCATCTAATATGGTCCAATAAATTAATCTACCTATGCCTAAATAAAAAGTTTAACTAAAACCACCAATCAAGGTACTAAATAAAGCTAAATGGACATTTCATAGAGAATCTCCCATAATGAGTATCGAATAGGACACCAACAAAGAGCCTATACAATTTGATTCAAATAAAGATAGGCCTCATGATATAATATTTACATAACTAGATAGGTGGATGATCAAACATCCTCCTAATCATCATCATCTTTCACATTATTCTCATATAATACTAAATAAACCATATTTCAATTATCAATAAATCAATGGAGATTGGGATAATAACCATTGTGCACTCAAAGATTGCACTGCCTAGTATGTTGAGATATGAATTATAACATTGACATAGGGGACATTAATATCTCATTCTTTGCATTCTCTTAGATATCATTTCTATATGACTGAGTTATCTCAAGATGTTACTTTCATGGTGACATTGGCTACTTATCATATGAGCCATATGGTTTATAGGTCACCTACTTATGCAATATCTCCTACACCATAAAATCAATAGAGATGAAAACTAGTTAAAACATATCAACCTTATATAATCATGGTGAAAAAATGGAAAACAACTAAAACACTAGCTTTAGTATGACAAATTATTCATATACTTGGTATAAATGATAGAGATTAGAGTGCAATATCAGTATAAAAACTAATTAAGATATTTGTAAGAGATAATGCACAATAGAAAATAATAATTTTAATAGGATAGTTCATTAAGTCATTCACTATAGAGTCTACAAATATAGCTACCACTAGTACACCATGATAAATATTATTTCTTGAGTTTGTTTCTACACCTATATGACAAAATTAATATGGTCACTTGTTTACTCTTCCATCAAGATTTAGATAGTGCATATAATAATCACATGATCGATACTAATGTATAATACTATACTTACATGTTATCAATTATAAAAACTAAAATATCCAATCTAATATCAATAAATACTTAGAATATAGATAAAAATTCAATAAATTATCATTATCTAATAAATCATACATATTTTTATTCAAATAACACATAAGACATGAATATAATCAAACATATACTCAAAACAAACAATGTTGTAATCAAAATATCACATAACATGATGTCCATATATCAACAAGTCTATGTATATATAACTTGAAAAGGTTTTTAAACATAATTATATAATCACTTAATAATATGATCTTGGTCACCATGACTAACATCATCATCCTCACTCTCATCTACATACATAATAGAGCTCTATGATCCTACATCCCCTTTAGACCTAGACCAAGTCACACATCTATGCTCTCTCCCTCACAACACTACTAAATTTTCCATCACCTCCATATGCTAATGTTGAATATGAAATAATCATATACTACCATATTAAATACCCCATAGAGAATATTAGGTGGGTGCATAATGCACCTCTATAACTCTACCTATACCTCATCCCTATCCACTACTACCCACCTATATGTTACAGTGGTAATGGATGCTTAATTAAAAAAAAATTCATGGATACCTAAAAAATCTATATCTCACTCCACTAAACCATCATCCATGACATCATCAAGAATGTGCCATGTAACCTCTAAAAATGCCACCTCAATGATAATATCTTGGTAGCCATCATATCCTATAAATATGAACACTAAAACCATACATTAGACATCTACTAGATAATCTAATACTAAAATAAATAAGTATACCAATATATAATAATAACACAATTAAAACTACTCTAATGGGATCTAGATCTATCACATCCTCCATAATGGACCAATCTCCTAGAGATATCAATGCCCATCTATATTACCCCCACCATAATATGTAAGTATTTATGACCCGAATGTCATCCATATTTTGTATCTCTATTACTGCAACTTCATTTATCACTAGAATTGGGGAAAACTCAACCACCATAGGTATTGATCTTCTACCCTACCTCACTGGGACTTGAGTACTCCTCATCCACACCCATGGTGTGGGGGGCACATGCTTCACCACACCAAACTTCCATGTAACCTGATCATACTTTAATATCTCAAAAATAGTGGTCCATTAAACATGAATCCAATAGTTCACCTGAATCTACCTCAATTCAACCTAATCCTCAAGAAATCCTTAAAATGCCCTATATGGTCTCCAAATAATATCCCAGTTATGACTTGATCCAATACCTACTAATAGTGCATAGTATTCATCAATTGCATAGGGGTTATGCCCATCCATATATCTTCATATACCTAAGGGTGAGAATAATATGTACATGGAAAACAATCTATTATAGACACCATAATATTCTCATAATCCCAATAAATTAATAATGTTAAAGACACAATTCCACCACTACACAAGTCCTAAGTGAACTAGTAAAAATATTGATATAGGTGGGCTAGCATGGTGTGACCCCATGAGTATATATTCGTATGCTCCTCTATTATGAATAATATTATGCATCCTATTTGTAATGGATATACCACTACCATCAACTACAATGAATGAATCCAATAAAACTACCAAAAAATTCTGTAATAATGTAACATTGCCTCAAAAAACCATAGATAATAACACATCGCTACTACTTCCCTAGTATGCATCCCTATAGGAATGGCCTAAAAATACCTTGAAGATAAATTTATGTCTCTTTTTGTACCTACCTCTTATAATACCACTTGTTTACCTATAATAAGTATTTTCAATATCTTATACATATCCTCTAAAGTAATAATCATCTCTTTGGTGTGAATCTAGAAGGTACATTTATTGGAATCCTAACACTCACATAGTGTTATAATCATGTGACAATCCAAAATCATCATTTTTAATGATACCACATACCCTAAACCATCATTATCTACTAATTCTCTCTCATCATCCATCAAGGGTAGCCCATGTATACACTCCATCATTTAACCCCTCTATAACTCTCTCATGCATACAACCACCTATAAAAACCCAAAATTTGACATTGAAATATCTAAAATATCAAATCTACATGCTTAAATAATCATATAATACAATCTCAAATTAAAAAAAACTCATTTTTCTAGCCTATAAGATGATAACACTACCAATGGTACTACAACACTATATGTTAGCATTGTTAATATGATTATAGCATTGGTTAGTATCACAATCCTTAGAAAGTAGCATGACAGGCCTAGACACTAGAGTTGCCCTTAAGGATAATAACATAGACCCTAAATAACACTAATATATTAAATTTTCCATAAAAAATAATAACAAGCCAATCAATGGTTAAAATACATAGAAAAAATTGAATCCTTACTGGTCCAACCTTTTTGCCATCCCGAATCATTTCCTCTACCTCCTCATAATGGGTAATGATATCACTTCATCTACTTGACATGATTATTTGGCTTAGAGCAATAATTATATGAAAATATAATATTTTAAATGATTTTAAACTTAATCAATCTAATATATTTAAACCTTATTTTTGAAAATGCCACCTACCTAAGCTTAGACCCACATACACATTAATACAAATATTACTAGAATATTCTAATCATAATGTATCAAGCCCCATAGCTTGGATTACTAATATATTTATTATGTGTAGAACTCAATGAAAGTATACCCTACACTATATCAATTGAACTTTTTATCCCAAAAAAATTGTCCCTTTAGATGCCAAATATCATATTTCCTTAACCAAATAACTATAGACCATATGTCTATCTTAGTCTCAATATATAAATATTTATTCCAAAATTATCAATACAATCAATCCCATAATCAAATTATCAACATTGAATACTCAATAACATTCCCTTTGGGATAAATTTTGGTTTGATATCCTTACCCTAATTTCAACTCATTAGTAAATGGAGGAACACATACACCTTTTAAACTGACATAACAACTCAAATACTCAGGCTCAAATATAAATATGCATAGACTTAATCAAATACTTAGGCTCAAATATATAGATAGACATATTTACTCAAATGCTTAGGCTCAGATACATAGAATTACTAAAATACTTAGGCTTAGATATATAATATATCAGATACACAATTTTTTTTAGACACTCGAATATCCATATATTTAAATACATAGTTTGACCCAATTTTTTAGGGTTCCATGGTTTTGTCAGATACTGGTTCAAATTATCATAATACATGTCAATGTATGTCACACTCTATATGGTCTATTGACTTAGAATCTAACTTTAATACACATGTTACACAACTACACTCAATTATCTAGTGTGGGGACATGATGTAGGACACATGTTCTTTATCCCATATGATTTCATTAGGTTATATAGATGGAAAGGAAAATTATACCATTCTCTATGTTTGGATCACTAGATTACACTCATAATTTCAATATAATATCACCAAATTAGGTCATATATCTATCTATAGTGGTTGATCCATAGTTCTCACCAGACCCAAATTGCACCAATTTGTGTAGGACAAAGGTTAAATAAATTTTTTGACCTGTAAACACATCTATTATAAGAATCAGTTACATATCATAGTGGGGGTGAGTATGAGATATTTATAAAAATTTATAGGTTACTTCTTAGACTTAGTTCAAATATTAAAGTGGGGGAAAATAAGTATTTATATCTCATAATTCAGTCAATTACTTAGATTCAATACAAGGGACACCCACATTGTGTATTATCTTTTCATAGACATCATTAATATTCTTGTCTACTTACCTAGACAAGGAGTGGGCCAAATCATAACACATATATTATTCACATGGGTTGATCATAAATGTAATTACTAGTACACATTTTATTTTCTCTTACTTTAGTACTTTTATTCCATTGGATTATTAGATTAAAAGGAGGAAATTATACACACCCCATTTAGGTCAAGCAAACACAAGTATTATATTTTATATTTATTTCACATGAAGTTCTCAATGATGGATAATAATCTTGCTCACACATGTTAATTTGGTCTTTTGATGTCAATATGGTCGTTATTATAATTATTTCCCCCATTTTTTACCCTCAGTAGTCTCATTCCATGCCTTTTATATCCATAGGAACCCCTATCCTATTTGTCTCAATTATAACCCAATTTTTTCACATAGGACAATATTAAAATCTTAGATATGATCACCCAGTGTTATTTTCCACCTCAACTCTATTATCTAATGCTCTTATTTTTAACTTCTTTTAGGTCCTTACCCTCCTTTAGGTCTCCTCATATGATTTTGTTTATCTTCTTACCTTGTTGGAGTATGTAAATTTGTGTCAAACTCAAAATAAATTTCCTTCTATATAAATAAATTCATAAGCCATTCTACATATAACTTACTACTTTCGCACATAATTACAAAAAATCAATCAATAGTATAAATCAATATTCTACATATTTAGTCAACATCATGCATAGATATGCACATTTAATCAAATAAGGGCCTAATATGCACATTGATTATGCACATGCACATTGATTATGCACATTACCTAAGGGATAACTACATTTGATATTTCAGACCCCTAATATTAGGGTTAATATAGGTAGTAACCATAAAAAATGGGTTAAGTGTTATTTGATTGTAATATCCCATGACCCACTTTTTCGCTTTCATTTTACATTTGATTATGTTATTTTTTTATGTGTATAAGTATTCATAAGGGGTTTTAATAAGTAATATCCATAGATAAACGCAAAATTATGATAATTTTTTTTAAAGATGCATACATAACCTAGAAGACCTCCCACAACCATTTCAAATGTTTTAGGCCTCCTATCCATGATAGGACAATAGTGTAGTGCCATTTTCCATTAACACACCATGCTATAGTAAATATGACCATGATATTGACCTGATATATTTGGAATTCGAATTTTATAACTAAGGTATTCCTAATTTTTCCCTTGATCTATTCCAGTATTACCATCACCCAGTGACATATGTTCTATTTTAGATAAGTTAAATTTCTCCTTCACACTTATTATTTAGGGTAAATAAATTAAAGTAGTTATTTTAAACACATTTACATTTACCCCCTTTACTCATCATTTTATCAATCTAGGGCTTGTTTTATTAATTCTTAAAAATATAAAATAGTATGTTAAACATGATGCTTTTAACAAAAATGTGCTTTGGTTGGCTCTTTGAAAATGTGTCCTTCATTAGATTGTAAGCCATAAGTGTTAGGTTCAACGATATATTTTATAAGGAACCACTACTCTTGGAAATATTTTAACTCTGTTTCATGGGTGTAATACAACATTAACAATATATATTTGACATCTTTTTTGTGACTTTGACTTTCTTATTTTATTTCTTAACAATGTGATTTTTTTATTGATTTTTGTGTTAGAGATTGCTCATCAAGGAGGTAAAAAATGTGAAGGTGGTATTTAAAATTTATTAATCTAGAATAATTTTATGAAGAGAGATGCACAATGAAAATAACTCGAGTTGGAGTGGTAAGATAATTTTGGTTTCATAGATTGGAGAGAAAGGAGTTCCCTAGTAGAAGTATGAATACTTATTTGATAATACAAAATTTCATGATAGAGTTTAAGGTGTAAATAATTTTGCTAATATAAAATATTTATTTGTAATATATTATTAAGAATATCATTTCTACTTTAGCATAGTCATTTCATTTAGTATGATAAGGAATTAAAAAGTTGTGTGTAGTTTTAAATTTTGAGTCAAGTTGTTTCATGTCTTTTTTTTGGAATTCCCAACATTATCATATTTTATTATGTATTTCCAAAGTGAAAAATGAGTTGGTTAACAAAAAATGTAGATATATTTATGTAGGTAACATTATCAAAGGGCATAAATTTGACCAACTTAGTAAAGTATTCAATGGCAGTGATGATGAAGTTGTGGCCATATTATAATAGAGGTAGATTTAAAATGAGATATATTACCCACAGAGATAAGTGCCATGGATATTAAGGTGCATGAATCCTAGTTAGATAAGAATAGTTAAGATCATCATGTATCTAGAAAGGATTAAAATTCTTAGAAAAAATGATGGAAAATAATAACCTATGTGGATGCCTTTTTAGGTTTTCATATGTCCTCTACAATGATCTCCATAAATTTAATTTTGTGATTTATCAAGAAAAGGAGAGACCTTATAATTTTTTAACAAAATAGATCAGTTTGCCTTGGAAGTTGTGATAGTAAAGGATGTCATTTTTAAGAACATACTTGAAGGATTTCTTTTGGATTATAGTATTTTTATGAGAATTAGCCTCCGAAGGGTATGTTTTATTGTAAATAAATTTTATGATATCCTTATACCATGTGTTTATTATGTGATAAGAGAAACAATATGGAAAATAATAGAATCATCCTTAAGCACTAAGATAATAGTAATCACTAAATGTGAATGATAAATTAATTTTCATGTAACACTTTGAACAGGTGAAAAATATAGGTTTAAGAGGCAATAGAATTAATGGTGACATTTTTTCTTGTGAGATCACCTCAATAGTAGAATACATAAATTATTTAGTAAGGTTTCTAGAAATATTATGATATAATTTAATGTATTTACTTTTGTATTAATAAGAACCATTGATTTGGTGACATAAAATATATGAACCATATAGATAACATATGTTAAAATAAATGGGTACTTGCATATGAATACTTAAATCTTTCTATTTATCCATGTTTTTGGTAATATTGAAGTTTAGTAAAAAGGATAGTTGGATAATCTTTCCACTAGGATAAAAAATGACACATCCTTCCTTGGCTCCTTGAAGGAACTTCACTCCATCAAATTTGAGTCTCCAATTATCCTCTATATGAAAAGTGGTGATTATGAAAAAAATTCATTTTTTATTAACCCTTATGTACTATAAGATCACATTTTTTCCTAAACTATACATAAGATATTATACAAAGAAAATATTAGAAAAATTAAAAACATCTCTCTTGTATACTAATCTCCACAACATATATTTTATGTAAACTCTCATGATCAAATGGGTGAAAAGAGGAATTATTGTATAAATATTTAATTCCCTCACATATTATATTGGTTTTCTTAAAATATTAAATGAGAGTGTTTTCCAACATGATCTATTGGGGTCTTTAACTTGTACTTCTTATAAGTGCAATTTGAATATTATAGATGTGATTAGTTTTAAAATAATAAATAATAAATAATATAAAAAATAATAACTTAAATAAGTAAAATTAAATAATAACGTATAATTAAAAATTTACACAACCACCCCCTTAACTAAAACTTAAAGAGGCTATAATAACTTGAGGCTCAAGCTCTGAATGGGTCCTAGTAATAAGGCATAATGAGTTATGCATGAAAAATAAAATAAAATAAATAAGGAATAAGTAATAATGCACCATATAATTACTACATATTTTAAATCAAATTCTAAAATTTAAAAAAGAATTCAAATCACAAACTAAAGAGTTTGATGACAAGGGCTTCTACATGAACACTAAATAATACCCATCTACACTTAGACAAATGTATACAATTTTCAATAATAATTAAAAATTAAATGTAATTAATATATACCTACATCTCAAAGGAAAACAAATAAAACAAAATGAATATATTCATAAATAGTCAAAGGTGAAAGTGTGGCATAGGTCTAACAAAAGCATGCATATGGAGTGAATGTAATGTCATTGAATTACACCTATCAAAATGAGTACATGTACCATTATATGTAATAATTTCCATGTAAATCCAAGGATATGGATAAACACCCATTTAAAATTAATATTGGGGATTCATAAGAAGAGGTGGATCATCAATGGTATTTGAAAATGTGGAAGTGCCAAATAAAACATTAGGGGTAGTCCCATCAACACAAATAAAATATTAATCTAAATTAAAAAATTGTGATGGATCTATAAAATTAAGAGCAATATATTTTAAAATAAAAAAAGATGGAGATATGAAAATACATCTCATTCATGGAAGAAACTCATCCCAACAAGGAATTTTTACAAAGAAAAAAAGCAATATTCAACAAAAATGTATCATCATAATAAATAAGAGGAGTGGACACTATAACCTTAGATAAAGAGTATCTAAACATATTTCTAAGGATTATGTAAATATATAAAGGGTACTCTATTATATCCAAATGGTGATGAAGAGGCCCGTAAACATACATCAACAAGTGACCAAGGACAATGCCACATGAATTAAGCTAACCATTATATAATGATGGAATGATGCAATTGGATTTAAAATTACTTATATAATTTTTCAACAATTCCATTAAATAATAAAACAAAAATAATACTTTCTTATATAATTTAGATGTAACTTGAAAACATTTTTGAACTCTAAACATAAAATCATGACTTTAAAAAAAAGAGAAACTGATAAAGTTCCTTAAGTGCATACATATGCATAGTATAAGTGACCTTTGGAATATGGGATGAGGAGGAAAATTGGTAAAAAAATATTTTGTGGGGTTTTGACCACTTTTCACACCAAGCACACTTACCATTTTTAGACAAAACATGAATATACCTTGAATATTTTAAGGGGGGACAAAAGCAATACCTAGAGGCTTGAAAATATCCCTAGGGGTTGTAAATTACTTTAATAAAATAAAACCCTTTTACAAAAAAATCTTCTCACATAAAAAATCCCATAATATTTTTTATAAAAAATATAAAAAAATTGAAAATGTGAACTAAACCCCCAAATCATACTGAAGGATATGATGAGGAGATAAGAAAGAGAATGGATTCAAAACAGATTAAAAAATTAAATAATTTATACTTAATGGTGGGAAACACCATTTTCTCCTCTCTTTCAATCATGAATGTGAAAACTCTTTAGTAGTGGTGTTTTTATACCATATGAGATAAGTAATGATTTTGGTTAAAATCCAAGTTGTCTTAACTCTTTTATAGTTTAGGATCATAATTTTTCAAAAATCAAACATAAGATATTCTATAAAATAATATTGGTTAAATAAAATAACTTCTCACTTATATAATAATATCCACAACATAGATTTACTTCGACTCTCATAATCAAATGGGTGAGGAGAGACATTATTTTATATTGAAATAAGACCCTCATATATATTAGTTTTTTGCATACAATATTAAATGAGATTGGTTTCCCAAAGACCATATGCTCAAAATACTGATGTTAATTTGGTGGCCAAAATGATCCATGTGGGTATTCAAATTTTAATTTTTTCAAGTGCAAGTTTCATATTTTTAATGTGCTTGATTATAAAATATAAAATAATAAAACATATGGAATTACTTATTATCCAAAGTAAACTTGAGTAATAAGGTGTAATTGAAAAATTATATAAAAAACATGCAAATCTCATCCATCAATTTTCACTAATCATCAAATATTTATCCAAACATTATACTTAGGCATGAAAGTCATGAGCCATCTTCATTTTTTATTAGCAATGAGAGTCCTAGTTCTTCATTCAGGAATGTGAGACATAAGAATATATTTTTTCAATCTTAAAAGAGATTTCCCTTCACTTAGGGATGAGATACTCAATATTTATTATGTTATGCATGATATTCCTCACACATAATCAAATTCATAAAGGTATATAAGTTTTAAATCAAATTCATAAGTTTATTTGTATACAAATTTTGTGCACATTAAACAAAATCACCTATAGTAATATTATTCCACCATTCATGTTAATTATTCATGGATTGATTATTAGTTATGGTGGTATTTTTATTATTCCTTGTGTGGACTCTAGTAGAGTTGTTCTTCAACTATTTAGCTACATCATTTGAACAACATTTACTATGCATAACAATACTCTTTACAAGAGAAAAGTTTAGATATTGCAATGGATTTTATGATAGATTGACCATATTCAATTGAGTGTGGGATAAATTATGGTGGCCACATTTTTTTTAATTTTATTTGATGTTATTTTCAGATATGTGTGATGAATATCTAACATTGGTATTAACTTAATTAAGGTGTATCTCCAAATTCTCTGCCATCGTTGAAATCCTTTTGTTGTCATTTTTTAATTTATATTTCCACTCCACCTAATTTAGCATTAAGCTAGGAGTTGTTAGTGTAAGTTTATAAACACCTTATTACTTAGGTTCATTTATTATAGTAATTAATTTCACTATATTTTCATTGTTTCTACTTAGATGTAAGTATTTATGGGGAAATATTTTGTAAGCTTAGTCAATGCAAAGTTATAACACTTTTTATGGGGGTCTTTCTTTAGGCACTCTTGAGAATTTTTAACTATTTATTAAATTTAATTTTTTTAAAATATTAATGGAGTGAAAATAAATTTTTATTAACTTTAAAATTGAATTTATATATCAACTAATATGTCCTAGAATTACTGCCTATGAAACTAGTTGTGTTGTGCATAAGATTATTGACCAAAAATTATACTAATTAACTTAAAAAATTGAAAATATATGAATATATGTCTAATTTATTGTATACCTAAAATAAATTAAAATATTACAAATTCAAAAATAATTCTCAATTCTAATTAATATAGAACACTACCTTTGTGTGCAATTCTTATTAATAAACAAAGTTAAAATAAACTTATCACTGGGTAACTTGCATTGTATATTAAGTCTAAAAATAAAAAATTTAATAAATATATTTAATTAAAAATTATGTAAAATAAAAATTTAATAAATATGTAAATCTTAATTCATTTATAATATATGGACATCATGAAATAATCCTCTTAATCAGTTAAGTAGACATGCACATTCACATGCATCCTAGACAAGTAAAATTCCAAACAATGAATTCTAAAAATAGAAAACCTAGAAATATAAACCAAAAATTATAACTCTAAAAATATAATTTTAACTAAAATAAATTTATAGTTCAATTAAATAAACATCAAATGAACTATAGTGAAATGAACTCTAACTGACACTTGTATCTATTTTTTTGGAAATTCCAAAAAAGTGTTCAAAATTGACTAAAAAATAATTTAGGAAATTAAATAATTAAATGACCTTCCTAAAAATTATAAAATACCAAATAAAATAAAACTAAATATAAATAATCAAGTTCCAAAATTGGTAGCATACTCAACATTTACCCCTTTAATGCAAAGTGGAGAGATTCCTATCATCTCCTTAAGTATTTCATAGTATGATTGTGTAATACCTTGGTGAGAATAATATAAATTGGATAATAAATTTTCACATAATCAATTATCCTTTTTTATCATTAATTAATTCTCTAAAAAAATGATGTTTGACTTCAATGTGTTTTCTTCTAGCATGAAAAACTAGATTATTAGACAATTATATTACCCCATTATTATCACATAATATTTTTGTTAACTCGTGTTGAGCCTCCTAGAAATTAATTATGAATATTATAAACCATAATAATTTTGTGAAAATTTTTTAAGGGATGAGTATTTAAATTTAAAAGAGGATAATAAAATTGTAGCTTATTTCTTTGAAAACCCAAAAACCAACCCACTTCCCAATGTGAAGTAATACCCTAAAGTTGACTTCGTATTATCAAGAGATCATCCCCAATATTAATATGTGTATATAATTAGATATAAATACTATTATTTTATTAAATTAATACTATTATTATAATTAAATTTTAATATCTAAAAATTATATTTACTATTTACAAATTATTGAATGATGGTTTGGTTATAAATATAGAAATTAATTAAATTCCATAACTAATATTGGGTCTTACCATATTGAGATACATAAAACCTCTCACCATGATAATCAAATTATTTTCATCATATTAATGAATTCCATCATCTCTAATAATATTTTCATCACTTGAAATTAGAGTGTTTATGGGATTTGAATCTTGAAGATTATACTTATTTAATATGTCTTGGGCATACTTGGCTTGAAAAATTGATACTTCCTATTTATTTTGATATAATTTCATGCCAAAAAATTAATTCATAAGTAAAATATTAATCATCTAAAAATTTTATTTAATATATTCCTTGGCTATTCAACATCTCCATAGATCTACCTATAAATATCAAGTCATCTACATAAAGACAAACATATAAAACATAAGAACCCAATGCTTACATGTAAAGAGTTGGTTCAGTTTAAATTATTGAAAACTATTAATCTAATAACCAAATACAAATTATTTATAACCAATATATTATATCTTTTTTAAGCTCATAAATATCCTTATTCCACTCATATACCTAAAATTATTTACCCTTTATCTCGAAACCTTTTGGTTTCCCCATGTATACTTCTTCTTCAATCAATTCATTTAAGAATGTAATATTAAAATTTGTTTAATGTATTTTACATAAATTTATGAGAATGCACATAAATAATTATTCTAATATTATCTTGATGTTCTACATGATCATAGGTTTCCTCATAGTCATTCTCATATGTGTGTACAAATATTTTTGTATTTAGTATAGCTTTTAGCTTGTCAACTATACCATCACTCTTGACTTTAGTCTTATAAACTCAAATTTTTCCAATAAAATATTATTAAATAAATAATAAATTAAATTAAATTTAGCATTTATATCAATTTAATATATTTCTAATTTAATATCTTAAACCCATTATTTATTTTGATTAGCTTCTACATAACTTCTAGGTTCATTAGCCACATTTGACAATGCAAACATAGTATTTTCATAATAATAATCGTAAAAAAAAAAAAAAAAAAAAAAAAAAAAAACTTACTAATGTAGGTGGATGACTAGTCTCTTGCAAAGAGCTAGTATTATTTATTATTGAACTAGAAACATGTGTAGGACTTTGAAATCATTAAAAATAAAATTAAATAGGTATCCAAAATTCAATTATTACATCTTTAATTTTTTTAAATTTTTATTCTCCCCTTTCCTTAAACTTGGATAGACTTTTCATCTCACAATTACAATTAGATTTTGAAGTAGTCATCTAACTTGCTCAAAACATCTATTTGACTTGTCATGTGATTTTTGCAACTTGAATCAAGAAACCAAAAATATTTTATTCATATATTAAAAAATTATATTTGATTATTCTTTAAAATAAATTTTTTATATTTAAATACATTCTTTTCACTCTCTTGATTAGCTTGATTCTTAGCTACTAATATCGTTCAATATGTTATAAAGTGTCTTGGTTTTTTGAAATAATAAAAATTAAGGTTGATATTACTTTTAATTGTGAAGTTAACTTAATATTTATAATTTTATTTTGAGTTTTTTAACTCCTTGATTTTTTTTTTCTCTTTGGTATTTGAAACTCATTCCTTGGTTTCAAGTGCATATCCTTGATCTCCTATGTATAGTATCATCTTTTCCTCATGGGACAAGAGAGAACCCACTAATTCATCAACACTTATAGTGCTCATGTCCTTACACTCTTCAAGAATTTTAATAATTTTCAACCATATTTTAATTAAATATCTCAAAATATTTATTACTATAATGTTATCTTGTATAGTTTATTTAGAAACCTTCATTTTATATACTATATCATTTACCCTTATGTAATATTCTCCCATTCCTTTAGAATATGAAATTCTTAAATCATAAAAATTAATTTTAATAGTTTTTATTTTTTATTATTTTAATATATTAGAGACTTTATAGGGTATTACCAAGGTATTACATGCTTCATGGGCATTCTTTCAACTATAAATTATTGGATAGATGCTTGGGTCTACGGAACTCTGAAGATATAAGAAAGCTTATGCATCCATATTTTCTTCATCCCTTTTTTTATTTAATGAAAATTTTCAAATTCATTTAAATATTGGTGTGGGGTGTACCCATTGATAAAATTATTAATAATTTATTTCCATAGAATAACTCCCTCTAACATAGCTTTCCAATATTTAAAGTTATCGCCGTTGAAAATAGAGATATTCATGGAAGCAAAATTTTCTAAAGCCATTATTTATTATAATAATGGTCTAAAATGAACCAATATTGAATTTTTATATAATAAAAAATTATGATTTTAATTTATGTATGGAGTGAAGATAATATCTTATTTATTCTCAAATTTAAGCTATATATTAACGAATTTATCCTAGAATTACTAGTTGTTAAACTAGTTGTTTTGTAAATGAGATTGTCATGAAAACACTGTATTGAATAACTTATAACTTGAAAATATATGATTTATTGTATAAATTAATGTATACATAAAATAAAATCAAAGATTAAACATGAAAAAATATTTCCAAATTTGTATTAATGCACCACACTATCTTTGTGTATAATTCTTATTAATAAAGAAAGCTAAAATATGCTTATTACAAGGTAAATTTCATTGCAAGTATAAAATTAAAAAATAAATAAATAAATTTAATTAAAATAAAACTATAAAAAAATTTGACAAGTTTAACTCATGATAATATATAAATATCACGCAAGAAGCCTATTTATTAGTTAGGTAAACATGTACACTAGATAAGTGAAAATCTAAAAATTAAATTCTAAAAATTGAAAATATAAAATATAAATATAAATATATAAAAATATATCTAAAAATACATTTTTTAGTAAAATAACTTTATATTTTAATTAACTAAAGATTCAGTGAACTATAGTGAGCTAGACTCTAACTGACACTTCTAGCTATTTTTAGGAAAGTCTTGGAAAGTGTCCAAAATTAAACAAATAACTGATTTAGGATGTAAATTAATAAAATAATATTAAAAAAACCTAAAATAAAAAATAAAATAAATATAATATAATATCAATAATCAAGTTCCCAAATTGGCATGATAGTCAACACACACTTGTGGTTTGTGCCTTCCATTTCTACTTTGGAGGAATTCTTTAGAACACTTCAGGCTTGTGTATTGCTCTAAGGCCCATTATTCATAAATTTATTGTTTGTATGTAAATTTTGTGTTGTTTTAGTATTTAAAAACCCATTATTCCTACCTTGATTGTAAAGTATTTTGAGGCCCTATTCAACACACTTTTAGTTTATGTCAAGCCTCCTTTAAGGACCATTTATTAAAGCATTGCCCTTATTTTATTAATTTTAATGAATTTGTGCCATGGTGTAGACATTCTAATGTAACAAAATAATAAATTTAAATTTCATAATGGCATTGTTTTATCTAAAATTTACTCACTACAAGAAGACATTGTAGAGGAAAACATGGCCCTTAAAGCACAAAATGCACTCCTCGTCACAAAACTAATAGACAAATACACACATCAAAGCTCTACAAATTATTAATTTGTTAGAATAATAGAATGATAATGTAGAAACCACATATAATATACTTTATACTCATAGTTTTTTAATTTATTTTATGGCACACATGCCTTTGATGTTCTCTTAGATTATGATTTGCTAGACCATGAATCATATTGTGATCCTAATCCACTTATGGTTGTACTTTTAGAAACCCATACTTGTCTAGATCACCATACATATATAGTTTCCTTATATGATAATGAGACTTATAGTTTAATTCCTACCTTACTCACACCATGGTTTATTATTTTGGAGGTCCTGTAAATCATGAACATGGTATTGTGTCACCCATCTAACCTGCTTGCTAGATTGTTTGCCATAATATTGGATATTAAGTATGTCTTTCAATCCTCATTCATGACCAATTTATTTAAGATATTATACCATAAAATATAAGTGGTGACTCTCTATAAAATTTAGGTTGTCTTACCCCTTATATACTCCAAGATCATTCTCTTGAATAAAACAAAAAATTATATTTTGTAAAAAAATACTAATTTATATAATAATGTCAACATATATTTTACATAACCTCATATAATCAAATTAGTGAGATAGAAATTATTTTATTAAACCTAAATTATCTCATAAATTATAATTATTAGTACATAATATTAAATAAGAATAGTTTCCCAAAACCCAAGTGGCCAAAATATCTATGTCAAGTGGGTGGTCAACATGATACATGTGGGTGTGCAACTTTGAATTTTTATAAATACAAGTTGCACATTGTAAATGTGTTTATTTATGAAATACAAAATAATAAAACCTATGGAAACTACTTACTATCCTAAGTAAACTTAAATATTAAGGTGTAATCAAACACTTACACTAACATCTTCATGATTTAGAAATGTAACATCAAGTTGTTATTCTTGTTTTTTTTGGGTGGTTTTAGGTTGATAGTTTGATTTTTGGTTCTTCTATGATTTGGCCTCTAGATCACTTTTGATATTTTGAAAGTAGTCTTGGAAAGTTATGTACTATTTGGAAACTTTGATGAATAAGAAATATAAATTTAGAAGGGTATCTAAATATGGATTTCATAAGGAATATGTGTGATAAAAATATTATATAATAAAATCAATGAGATAGACATTATTTTATTAAACCCAAAGGCCCTCATAAATTCTAATTATTGGTACATAATAATAAATGATATTAGTTTCCCAAAGCCCATGTGAAGTGTGTGGTCAACATGATCCATGTGGGTGTGCAACTTGTAATTTTTATAAATACAAGTTACACATTCTAAATGTGTTTATTTATGAAATATAAAATAAGAAAAACATGGGAAACTACTTACTATCCTAAGTAGACTTAAATATTAAAGTGTAAATAGAAACTTACACCAACATCCTCATGATTTTGAAATGTAACATCAAGTTGTTATTCTTGTTTTATTTTTTTTGCAGTTTTAGGTTGAGAGTTTGATTTTTGGTTCTTTTATGTTTTGGCCTCTAGATGACTTTTGATATTTTGAAGATAATTTTGGAAATTTATGTCTTATTTGGAAAATTTGATGATTAAGACATCTAAATTTATAAGCATATATAAATATGGATTTTTTAAGGAATATGTGTGATGGAAATATTATCATAAATCACTTTCATGTTCATTAATTTGTTATTAATTATATTAATGTCAAATTCCATTAAGCAATTCATCCATTTGTAAATTATATCATCATGAGTGAAAGCATTAGAAAATACATAATAGAGAGGGTCAAAAATGGATGATGATTTAGGTTGTTTAATAAATTATGTAATTCACAATGTTTTTGGTGAAAACAAGTATATAAATATAGTCACACTTGAATTTAGTATAGTAGGTCTTATAATCAGTCAATACATGGCTAGTGTAATATATAACATATTATTTTATGGTCTCATCTTACTATGAAATCATTTACCAAATGGAGTAAAGGGTATAATAAGTGTGTAAGATTAGGGGGAAATAATTGGATGGTGGTATAAAATAATGTGTTTTGAGTGAGGATTTATTCATGTTATTGAAAACATTTTGGTAATCATCAATCCACACATGTTTGACACTTTTTTCAAGAATTGAATTTATTGATTGAGTTTGATAGGCTAGTTTAGATATAGATCTCTAAATTGTATAAATATTATTAATAGAAATAAAGGTGTTAGGGATAGTTACTAGTTTAGGAATATCCATATATGTTTTGATGTGGAAGCATCCATACCAATATATTATCTAGAGACAAAGCACATAATTTTTTTTCAAAATGTAACACAATATAAAATAAGTTTTAGGACTGATTTTAATGTTATACTTAATAAGACACTTGATTATGATAGGAAAATCACTAGGGTGATATTTATGACACTCATATTTTTTAAATGGATCATCCATATATGTATCAACTATCTTATGGATAAGATCATGAAAACTATGAGTCATGGAGCTTGATAAGTTATTCTAGCATTTTTAGGGAAAAAAGTCATCTTCACATAGTAATGTGTGCCCTATTTGATAGGAATGTAGTCTTATGTTGTTATTTTGAAGCAATGTGAATCTGATTATATCCTAAAAATAATTCCATAAGAGAAAAATCGCATATTTAAATATATAATCAACATTATAATCTATTTTAAAGAAGAGGAAAATTTTCCATGGGACATGATAAGTTGAAATTATGAAAAATAACACATGATAATGACCATAATGAATATATTTCAATTGTGAAATATTATATAAATCCATTTGAAGTAATCTAAATGCCTAATAGACTTAGCATTGATGAGCTTGATAATTTATTTGTGATAAATTTTGGAGAGTTTCTCAAGATTTTTTTTGTTGATTTGCATATATGGATTTCAAATAAAGATATCTGATGCTATTATGAAAATCAATGATTGGATAAATTTTATCATGACATCATATGACCAAGATAATTCTTTCTTATATTTTTCAAAGACAATAATTTAAGGTTATATTTCTCATAAAAATGAATATAAAAAGAGATAAGGATAGGATGAGGATCATCATATGTCACTACTTTGACATCCTTATTATCCTTTTTTATCATATAATTTACACATTATAATTCATATGGTATAGGAGGTAAGTTGGAGATGGGATTAGTATTAGAATTGACACTAGCAATAAAATTTTGAGAATAAGGACTATTTTAAAAATCTCCAAGTTTTTTATGTTCATGAATAATTTGAGGTTCCATTGTAATAAGGATATATAAATTAGGTTTTTCATTAGGAAATGCAGGTAAATAACCATAATATTTGACATCAATATTAAGATTGACATATTTGTTACCTTTATTGTCATACTCTATGTGAATTTATCTCATAGTAGTAAATTTTACATCTAAGGAAAATATTGTATTTATAAGAGGTGTTTATAAAAAAATTTGTACATCATTGAATAGACCAATTATTTTTGGATTTTATGCTCTATTTTTGAATTCATCATCCATGCCTCTAAAGTATGATTTTTCTATTTTATTCTAAGCATTAATTTAAACATCATTGATTTCATTCATGTGGCCAAACTAGGTAGTAAAATTCAAACGTCATTAGTTGGGATGATGAAGTTATAATAGTGAAATTGATCCTTAACATTATCAATTTAGTCGACGAATTCAAAACTATCTGAATAAAACTAAACATCATTGTCTAAGATGAAGACATTGGTTTTTTTTAATATTTGAAAAAATATAAAAATTGTTCATTATTGAGGTTTTAGTGAAAAGTATGAATATATTAAAACACCAATTTGGATTTTTCCAAGGGTGGACCAAGAATAATTACATAAAATCCTAAATCATTACCTTATTTATCATCACATGTGTTGAGTTGGGGGTTTAGTTTATAAGAGAGGTGGACTATGTTGATAGTTTGATATAAAACACAAATTTTAGGAAGAGCATTTTGATAATGAATCACATCTATGCATTTTATTAATATTTGTAAATAATATAGTATTCATCCTAAGATAGTGAAAATGTGTATGTATTTCAAATATCTTTTATATTTTTATTATAAGTATCCTTAGCAAACACACCAACTTAACTGAACGATAAATAATATATTAATAGAGATTATTAAAAAATATTAAAAACTCCATTATCATTTCATTGAAATGAGTCTTATTCATATGAGTCATCATTTGCATTAGAAAGGGGTTGGTTATAACTATTATCATTGATTGAAGGAAGGGATATATCTCTTGATAAAATACATGAAGGAAAGTATTCTGAGATATATGGTGGTAAGTGAGTTATATTAAAAATGTTTTTAATATAATTGGATTCATCATCATCAAATTCTATAAGAGTGGTATGAAATTTTTGATTCATGTTCATAAGATCATATAAGGGAGTGATTTATGGTATCGGTCATAGGAACATGAGATTGTGTCTTCAGATTTGGTAATTTTAGATCCCATGGGTTGTGATTGGCTTCATGGTTATAATGAACACCATAATGAATAAACTTAAGGAATTGGTGCTTAAATAAGTGGAATCACATGTAATGAATCCATGGGTGGCCTAAGAGTAGGATGTAATAAAATAGAAGATATATAACCATAAGAATGAAGCTTGTAGTTTTGGGTTCTAAAATAAGAAGAAGCCAAATTCATCCAAGAGTATTTAGGTTATTTTTATAAAGTCCATATAAATATATATTTTTTAAATTCTTAAATCCTTTATTAACCATAAGGAAATGTTATTGATGCCAAAATATTCATCCATAATAAATTTCATAACTTAAACATCATTGTCATGTTATTAATGAAGAGAGGTGTGGATTTAACTCATAAGAGTATTTCATCATTGATCATATCATCCATAAGAAATTATTTATAGATTTTATTATTTAGTAAATGATGAAACACAATATTAAGGGCATGAACTTTGGTAGGATTTGGATATTTAGTAGGTTGAATATATGTTTTGGTTTCACTTGGTGATGGGATAACATATATAATATGATTTTTTCATGATAAATTTTTTATAATAGGGATACATTATCATAAGTTCCATTGGAGGAGTTTTACAAGGAATATTATTGTTATCTTATAAAAAATGACATTGCAAGGAATTTTGGTAAGAAACATAATGATATTTAAATTGATAACTAGGGTTCATTGTGGGATATTTGATAGTATGATGAAGTTGAATGTTATATTGAGACTCTATTTATGGAGTGGGTGAATCATTATACATTGATTTTTTAGGTTTTAATTCAAATTTTTATATATTAAAGTAATCACAATTTATTTATCAGAATTATTACAATGGTATTTAATTTTTTCCACATTCACATATTGAGATTTGATGTAATATTGATCATAATGAACATAAAAATAACCTTAAATAATATTTATATCGCTAGTATTAGGATTATAGGCCTATATGATTCAAGACTTTGGATGTTGGTTTTGATATTTGTTAGATTAATGTGATTGATTTGATTGTGATTTATACTATTTCAGATCTTATTATCTTTATTGATATATTAATAGTTGAAACTTTTAGCTAACATGAGGTCATAAGTGATTATATGAGTTAACAATAATTTTAATGAGAATTATCAACAGTATCATGCCTCCAACATAACAAATTAGGATTTTACCATGGTGGGAGAGGCTTAAATAGATTTAAAATAATGGATCCATTAGTAAACGTCATTTTAGTGAGATCTTGGAGACTCAATGGAGGTCAACATGTGTTTTATTTTGAAGAAAAAGAAAACTACAATTTAGATTATTTGGGAACTATAATTTTAGGTGTGCTAGTTTTGCTTGTATAATTTGATTTTATAAAATAATCATTACTATAATTTTGAGAAGGTTCAAATTGGTTCATAAGGTAATCTCATCATTTAGCTTGATCAAAGGTTTATTCCAAAGTCTTAGGAGAGAATGACCTTATTTAGTATTGAAGTTGATGATTTAGATTGGTAATAAATAGTTTGAATAGGTTTCCAAACACATTAATTTCTTGTTGAACTCATAGGTAGACTCATGAGCAAATTACTTTTCATTAAAGAAGTTACAAAGGCTATTTTTGGAAATGTCATAATATTGAGATTTATTGACTACAGCATTCAATATATATTATAGGTTTTTAATTGAATGGATTGGAATTTTATAATGAATATCCCACTAAGGATTTAGATATAATATTTATAGTTTCATTAGTGTTAGTTTTAATCTACTCTTTGTAGAGGTTTTCAAAATTTCTAATATGTGGAGTAGGATCACTAGTCATGTCATTTGTGATGGTTGGAGAGATATTTATAATGTTCATAGAAACCATAAGGGAGTTAAAGGATCATTTTGGAGCATATGAAACATTATTTTTTCAAATGGGTGGTTGAGGAATATGATTCATGTTAGATATGTATTATGGTGGGGGTGGGCGGAGAATTTGAATTAGGTTGACCAATAATAAATTGTTTTAGTTGATTAGCTATTTTGATAATATTATTTTTAATCTATATCATGAGATTATTATTTATATCTTACATAAGATAAATTTGGTCTAGTATTATAGCAAAAAAAAAAATCATATTTAGTGAAGGATTTTTACTAGAGTTGTTACTAGGAAGAGGATTTCTAGAGTTTTTGTTAAGAAGGGGAACCTTTTTTATTGTTTTGATTAATGATATAGAGTTGTTTATGTTTCTAAGGTTTCCATTGTTGTAATAAGTATAAATATCATTTGAATAAATATCATTTATTTTATTAATAATATTTTATTTATCATTATTCAAAGAGATTGAAATCATATTATGTTATATAGATTAAGATAGAGAAAAATTGAACCATAATGGATTGCCTTCGATGGTGGGAATGAGAGGGATAAATTATATACAATATATAATATAAATGAGTCAAGTCTTTATATAAAATACCTAAGAGTAAAAATCATTGAGAATTAAGGAAAAAACTAAGAAGGAAATGAGATTTGGCAAGTGAAGGATGCTTGAGAAAATGGCAATGCTAAGAAGCTAGGAAAATAAAATTGGAAAATGAACACAAATAATTAGTGGAGTAAGATTTAATTTATTTCACCTTAATATATGTATGAAAAATATAACAAAAATTATCAATTTACTATAATATAAAAAAAGTTATAAGATAATACTAGATTCAACATAAATACAATATGTCATTCTACAAAGATAGATGGATCTCTAAGCAAGATGTATTTTTATTAAGGATATCATGGATATAATTATAAAGTATACATAAAGAACTAAGGAAAAAATACCTTCTTATATCTAAGATTTAAAAGGAAAAAGGAAAAAGTGAAAATTTCATTAGGTGATAAACAAGAGGTATTTAATTTAAAAGGTTGTAACCAATAGGTATCTAAACTAAGGGTATATAACCAAGAGTTATAATAAAGGTAATGAATCATGCCAAGATAGAAATTATTAACAAGGATATACTAATATAAGCATGGATTAAAATAATGTATTATTAGATAACATGCACACACATATATATTTACAAAATTAAATGTTATGACCTTAGTTTATAGAATGTCTAGGGTTATGTTTGGTTGACTTGTGGCTTACATAACCTTTCATATTATGTTTTGACATCTATTTATATTTTTATTTCATTAGTAGGTTTACACTAGGAATAACTATGTCTTAAGTAGAGTGTATATAAGAGATAGTGGTTAGTATTTTATATCCATATTGTGAATTTTTCTCTTATTGCATTATTGTGGAGGTTCCCCCCTCAGAGTGGTTCAGTCATAGTTAGCAAGTATTATAATCTTTTGTAAATTTTTTGTGTGGATATATTTACTCTAATCATATTTTTGTGATATATTTTTCCTTTTTTATGAATAATCTATGTAATTTCATTTCAATTGGTATCAAATATTTGATTTGGATGATTTTATATGGCATAATTTTTTGATCTAGTGTATTTGTTATCATTATATCTAAAGGATAAAAAAAAAACTTGTGATCTAGGAAGAATTTATTTGTTCACCACCAGAGTATTGTTCAAATTATTTTTTGTAAAAAAATTAAAAAATTAATGTACATTACAAGAATTACTAGTCATTGGATTCATCATTGTGACATTATCATAATGGTATAATCCTCTAGTACATATTTTTTAGGCCCAAAAACCTAACCCTAGGGTTCATGCATGGATTTTAAAATCACTTGAGGCCATGGTAAAGAGAAAGAAACTCCATGAAAAATGCCTCACAAGGATTACATAGAATCTAAAACTTTAGATCTTGGGGTTTTTAAGATGGTTCACTAACTTTAGCTAGATATAAAAAAATAATGAAGAAATAATATATTTATGTGGTAATAGGGGACATAGATATATTAAAAGGTGATATAAATGACATTATTTTTTATTTATAAACTATCAATATTCAATTGAACACTCTTATGACTCATATTCCATAGACAAATAATTATACACTACTCATTTTAGGTTCTCCCAATTAGAACACTCAACAATCAAATATTATTTGAAGACCATGATGCCAAAAGTGGAAGTTTAAAATTTTAATGGTAAGGATCCAATCACTTGGATAAATCAAATATAAAATTTATTTTATCTACATTAAACCCCATGTGTATAATAGGTGATCATGTAATATCTATATCTACAACATGAATAGTCCATTTGTTATAAGTCATTGTGTGATAAAAAGAAGAAGGGCCTTTATGTTACCTAGTCAGTGTTTACTAAGGAGATGTAGATGAAAAATCACAATAATATATTTTAAAACTACTTATATTAGTTAGTAAAGTTGAAACAAATAAGGCCTATCAAGGATTTTTTTCAATAATTATAGAATATATCCTTACACAGATGAATTCAACAAGGATATAATGAATGAACTACTCTTAAGTGGGATCAAGGATAAAATCTAACTTGATGTTTACATGTTTAATATAATTTTAGCACCTAGATTTATAACATTAATGTACTATGTGGAGGAAATAGATCTAGTTAAAACAATGAATTTCACTAATGGTCAAGAATAAAATTCCCTAGCACATTCATGTCCTCATCCTATAATATTGAGCCCTCAAAATTTATATAAGCATAAAAAATGGTTATGTTTCATTTTTGATATAAAGTGAAGAAAAAGACATAAATGTGATGAGAAGTTTTTCTAAATTTAAGGAACTAATGAAGATGAAGAATATAATGAGGCATTAGGTGAGGATTATATACACATAATATTTTCAAACTTTTATCAATTACTAACATTCTTTATCTTGTAGGAACCCATCAAGTCTCAATATCTCTAACTGCATGACTTAAGGGGTACACTGAGAAAAGGGTGGGTAGACCATTGGTGCTTCACAATATTTGTATCTCTTAGATAACTTGTTATCTACACATGTATCATAAAAACCATTCACCTAAGCTTATTCTCCTCTCTTGTACACTACATTCATTTGGCACATTTAGTACCCATTTTACTAACCTAAAACCCAGTTTGATAGTTTACATGACTAGGTTAACTGGGTTGACCTTATACTCTTATTGGTGAAACTCATTTAGTAGCCTATGACATAGTGAGTTTTTATCAATAACGATACTAGGTCGACTGAGTTGACCTTATTGGCTGAAACATTCAAAAGGGATTAGGGTTAAATTTGCCTATATATACACAATCATTTTTCCATTATTTAAAGAAGATAATAAGACATAAGATCTATTTTGCATCTACTTATCAGACATTATACTTGAGGATCAAGCTTAGGGTTTCATACTTTATTTGGAGATATGTATCTTATCTTGTGGAGAAGTCTTTTGGATGCATTAATAGGCCGTGTAGCCTAGAGATGATTTATCCTTGTCATATTTACATACCATAACAACCTCCTACAAATCACCTTGGCCAAGGGAGAGATTGAGGCTCGATGGGTTCATCTTCAAAGGTAAGTATTCTTAACTTTGTTCTTCCTTTTTAAGAGTAGATACATATGCATTTGTAATTCTATTCAATGCATTAAGATTTTGTATACAATTATGTGAGTATATGTCTTCTATGAATGTTTAATTTTGTTTTTTATTACCTCCACTTTCTACCACAATCTCTAGTGAGCACTAGATTATATTCTTATTTAATTTTTATTAGTATAGTGAATATGAAAACATAGGACTTAGTTAGGGTTATTGCATGATTTTTCTTGACTAGAGGCTTTGGAACCCTCCCTAGTGATATTATTTGTAGTAATAAATACTCTGATTGGGTCTAATGGATCCACATATTGGTCATGTTCTTGATTATCTAATGTATCCCTGATCAGAGGTGTAAGTAAAATGTATCTTCTCTAAACTAGAATTTATTTATAGATCTAATGCATTTCTAATTACATTCATTCTAGTAAGCCTAATATGAATCTAACCCTTATACATTTTCTTTCACATTTTTCATTATCTTAAATTTTATTTATTAGTTTTCTATATTTATGATACTAGTTTGATAGTGATGGTATAGTTTATAACTTTTGTGTGCAGGTTTAACACATAGTCACATAAAAAATGATTCTATTATTTTAATGCAGGTCTTCATTAGATATAGGTTACTAGGTCAAATAAGTTGACATAGTGATCTTATTCACTTCCAAACAAAAAACTAGGTTGAATAAGTTGACATATTATTCCAAATAGCTTCCATAAAACATACTAGGTTCACCAAGTTGGTATAATCATCTTAGCATGCTTTAATAAATAGGGAACTATAAAACTAGATCAACCTAGTCGACATAGTTGGTATAATTTACAAGTAGTATTTAAGGAAATTAATAGAAAACTCATAATCTTAAGCATCATTAAACCCATGAATATTACTTTCTATTTCTTATTTTAGGTCTTTGTTAGATTTATATTTTGAAAAGTTTGTAGTATTTCAAACTACCATCATACAACAAACTAGGTTAACCTGATCGACCTAGTTATGCATTATATCTAAAATATTAGGTCAACTTGGTCAACTTATTTATTAAATACCCTTTATTATATAATATATTAGAGACATTTTTGACTCTATTCTATAATCTCTACAAACACTATCTTTTAAATTAACTCTATATTGCATTTCAAATTATAAATTAATATGTATATGCTAGTAATTACTTCACACTTTCACTTTCAATTGTTTTCATTCTTAAAATAGTTTTCATAGTCTAATTAGGTTTTTTTTAATACACCATTTAGTTTCACTATTTTTATCTTTCTTTAACACACTACCAAATCAAATAATTTCAAAACACATTTAAATATCTGTATACCCAAGGACTACATATTTGGATTTCATCACCAAGGAGGAAGCTGATTTGTTTTTTGGCCAAGTATTAACATGTGGTTAATAATATATATTGTAAAATCCGCTGATACCCTTATGATAATCTATTACCATTACCAACATAGATCCCTTTTAGCCTAAACATCCTAAAACCATCCATAGATTACTTTCTAGTTCCCTAATTTTATCCAACTTCCCTATCAGACTTAAAATAACACTTTATAATAATATAAAAAAATTAAAGATGACCACTTATTTAGCATTTAATTTTTATTTGATTGCTTTCTCTTTACTCATTGTATGTTGTATTTCAAAAACTTGCATTGGCTAGTTTTGGTGCAAGGTTTTATGTTGTGTGTTTCAATTGGATCATTCTCATTGACCCAATTGATTATGTGTGTGATTTTATTTCTTTATTTAAATTACATTGCAAAATATTTACCATTTTTAAATACACTATCATTCTATTTGACACAGTCTCTTATAGATTGTCTATTCCCCTACTTATAGTATTTAGTTAACCTGATCAACCCAATATTCATTTCTACCTCTTAGAATATAATACTACGTTGATCATGTCAACTGTGTATGCTTATTAGACTATTTTTTGTCCTAGGTTATAATACAAGGTCAACCCTATCAACTTTGTATCCTCTTTGTATCCTTGTTAACTTAGTTTTTAAATCCTATTTTCAGTACTAGGTTGACCCATTTCACTCTCTACTCTTATTTATCCCTTTCTATCTTCTTGTTTTTGCATCAACTTTGCCTTACATAATCTCTCTCCTTCATCATGAACCTCCTATTTTAATGAAACATACTTTAATTCAATGGATATGATGAGTCTTACCAACCCTAATAGGTTCTCCTATAATCATCTTGATGATCTTATCTTTGATGAAAGCAATGTTTATATATCCACTCACACAACAAACTATGGGATCCCTCATCATTCTTATTTAATTCCTAATCCTCTCTTCTCACTTGAATATCAACCCAAATTAGTGTACATACACAAAATCCTTTTCTTCATCACTAAGTTTCCTCAACATAGAGGAAAGGATCCTTTTACTATTTACAATCTCATGATAAGTGGTCAAGTTTAGGAACCTCATTCACCCTCTCCCACATTCTGATATGGATTTGTTGATATTATATTCTTTGCTTCTTAACATCTTCCCTCTATTTTGACCTCTTACCATAACATGACTTATTCTTCTTTGACTTCTTCCCCCTCCATTAGTATTTCCACTAACATGGTAGGTTCTGCATCTATTGGGCTTCTAAGACCCACTCTTCTCAATTATTCCACTAGTTAATCATTTTATACCCATGGTAATCATTCCTCTAGTGTTATTCATTCTCATCCCTCTACTAGTCTATCATTTTCCATATAAGCCAATTATACCACCAGTGCCTCACTAACATTTCTTCTCAAGATCCTACTAACACTCATAATGATACACAAGCCACTTCTACCAGCTCCAATACTTCAAATAATGATAATAATGGAACTGAAACCCATAAAATCCTATTATAAACTCTTAATCAAATTAATGTTTCTCAGGATAATAATGTAAATCAATTAGTGAAAATGTAAAATTATCTTATCCATCTTTAAACCCACCCTCAATAGATTCCATGGGGCATGCATAATCAGATGTTCCTCCACCTCTTATTCAAGATTCCCATGGAAATAATATCCCTCAACCTTGTATTATGCATAATAAAATCAAGCATATTCAAAATTAGCCTCTTACATCTCAAATTTCTAATACTGATATAAGAGTTGTCACCCCTACCATTTATTACAATGGGTCAACCGATCCTACTCTTTATTTTAAAACATGTAGAAATATATATAAAAGTTGGGTCAAATTAAATACCTTTACCACTACCAATATATTAGTCAAAACTATCACGTGTGATTATTTAGATTGGTAAAACCAACATAAAACTAATTATATTACTAGTTTAAAAGATTTAGTAAATGTTCTAGTCTAAGAGTTCCAAACTAGTGATCTTCCTTATAATACCTTGGCAAATTTTATAAATTATAGGCAACTTGAAACCAAAACCACACAAGATTTTTTTAAATTATGGAAGACCTTTTCTAACAAATATGAACATAATATGGTAGGTGACAACCTATTCCCTCTATTTACCAATGTTCTTTTTCCCAAATTACAAGATCAAGCCCTGAGTCTCTCTCTCCACATAATTTAGAGGAGGCTATTGACTAAGATAAGAATCAATATTTCCTTATGAATAAATTTTATCCATCTTAACCTTATGTGGATACTCTTATGGTACTCAAGTACAAGAATCTTCATGCTACTAGTGATGGTGTCACTGACTCTTATGATAACATTCACACTATTCAAGATATTATTCCTAACCAAAATTTTTAACAAGATTCCCCTCTTAACCACATCACCAATATTCATTTATATTTAACCAAAAACATTAATGTTCACAAACCTTTATCCTTAATATAATACAAAAGCATCTAAAAAGGTTTCTCCCATGAGAAATTGATACCACTCATCCTATGAAATCTTGGTATGATGCCAATAAATTTTATTGGTTTCATGCTAGTTGGGGTCATTATCATGAGACTTGTATATGAAATCAAAAATGAATCATGCCTATAAATAAATCCTAACTTAGAGAAGATAAATCATACAATATTATTCTAATTGGGGACACATTAGATAATCAGGAACATGACCAATATGGGGATCCACTAGACCTAATTAAGGGATCTCTTATCAGAATAAAACATGATACAGAGGGTTATAAAGCCTTTAATAAATCACATTCATGGAATAACCATAATTATCTCCTATGTCTTAATATCTCACTAAACTAATAATAAGTAAAGTAAAACATAATCTAGTGCTCACCAAAGCTTATGTTACAAAGTGGGGCTAACAATCAATAAAACTAAACATGCATAGAAGACATATATTAACGTCAATGTATATATAATATTAATGCATGAAAGATAAGTAAAAATTTATATTTATGTACTCTTAAAAAGGAAGAACAAAGTTATGAATATTTAACTTTGATGACAAGCTAATAACTTATAGAAGGGCATGATAATGACTTAATGACTTTAAGTACAACATGAGACTTATTTAGACACATGTACATATTAGAGGGGGCACGATATGAATTTGATGCATGAAATATGTCTTGAAAAGGCACCTTAAACCCATATAACCTCTTAATAAATATTAAAACATGTCATGAGGTGACTTAGACAAGTATAAGATCAAAAGGGATACTACCTTAAACTTATCAAAATTGCCTTAAACCATTTTAATAAGCACTAAAAAAGGGAAGAATTTTGTGACCCTATCCTTTGGTAGCCAAGATTTGGCTAAAATTTTGTAATGTAGAATTTTTGAGGAAGGTCTGGTCCTATCCATGGTCTTACAATGAAACTCCTAGGGGGAGTGATCAACTAACAAAATAATATTTCTCAATGGTAAATATTAAGATTGTTGTAATTGAAAGAGTGAATTTAAAAATTAGAATGTAGGCATATATGAGAAGACCTTAGGACACATGAGGCATACTAAGTACATAGAGAAGACACTAAGTGGCTAGTGACCATCAAAATATAAAGGATATCTGCTCACAATATGCACAAAGTTCTACAGGCAAATAAGTGAGATACATAGATCAAATCATGTTGGTTGTATGAATAATAAAAATAAAATGGACCTAACTTCTCACATCATGTTCTTCATTCCTCAAAACCTCTTACAAAGCCATCAATATACTGTGAATATTGGGTACTAGTGTGAGAAAGTAGGTAGCACTAAAATATTTTTTGTTTTGGTCTCCTTTTTCAATATTATGTACTATCACACCCCAATGGACCTTGACTCTATCATGAGGCCAAATATGGAGTTTGATCTTTCATTAAAAAAGGATATGTGCTCTGAATCACATATTTTAGTGTGATTTAGATTTTGAGATTTGTATATTACCTTTAATATCATTATTTTTTGTTTAAATGATTTAAATTTTAAATTTTTATGGATTTTAAGATTCCTCCTCCATACAGATTTGGAATAACCAACATGATGGATAAAATTGATACACACAAATGAGTTTTATAATTTGGCTAAGGGAAGTTAAGTATCTAAATATATGATTGACTAAACACTTAGGCTTACCTAGGAACCCATATGTTATCTCAAGTTTTAACAATGTGTATGCATAGTTTGTGAAAGGAAATAAGGGAATAAAGGAGATCTAAAGTGGATTGGTAAGATAAAATTACAATGAGATGACTTTTTTGCTAATTGATCACATGGTAAAGAAGTATTACTAAGGGGAAAGAGTTTGTATAACCAAGTCACAATAATAATTATCCATGTTGTGGAGATAAATTAGAAAATAAACATGAGAAAAGAAATAGACATCTATGAGAATAAATCAATTCATAAATATAACCATGTAATCATGAAATAAAAAAGAATCCATAAGAGAACATGAAAAGAAATGAAACCATATAAAACACATAATGTGAAATATAAATATCCATGTAGGATAGATAAGTGAAGAAAAAATTGACACAGAGTCAAATGATATAAGATATAAATAAAAGTGGATCACAAGTCTAATCCAAAATCATAATGAAGAGTGAAACAATAAAATGTTGTGTTCACAAATACAAGTAAATATATCCACAAATATTATTCATAACATCTAATAAGATACAAGGTTTTTAGATTGAAATGGATCTATAACAAGCTCTATTTACATTCAGCCTCCAAAATTTCATACACAGGCTCACACTGAGGTAGCAAACAAAACCCAAAAATCTTAGATCTCTTGGACAATAGTGGTAGAGGTGGACTTTCATGATGGTGCCACTTATATATACTTTCAATGCTCCTATCTAATCATAAAATGAATGTTAGATCTAGATTCATGATAGTGTATCATTATTGTATCATAATTCACACATATAAATAATAAATGCATAAAAATAAAAATGGGAAAAAGTTAGGTTATGTTGGTTGAATATTTTGTTGATTAGCATACTGATAAACAAAATAGGTCTGATTAACCAAAGTAGAAAGATTGGTTGTCCAAATGTGTAGGTTTACCACATCAAAAGGGGACTAATCTCTCCTCTCATCAAGGGGAGGTTTTCTATAGATATGTTATATATATATATATATATATATAGAAAATAATACTCAAGGGTAGGATAAACCATCCATCTCTCTTTCTTTAGAGATGATACATGCAAATCAAAGGAAAAATCTCAAGGGAAATGACAAAAAGCACTCCTCTTGTTTTAGAAGTAATATTTAGCAAACCACAATAATACTCTTGGTAGTAATTACAAAATGTAACCAAGGACTTAGTAGCCAAAAAATTGAGATGTAGCACAAAGTCTCCACCTAAATTTCCTAAGAGTGAGATACGAAGGAAAATGAGGGCACAAAGTCATCCCAAGGTCCTTTACATAGAAACAAAAAGAAAACACACTAAAGGAAATTATGGGGGCACAAAGTCTCTCTACAGTTGACTTTAGGACACCTTCCTGACTACTTTCACTAATTCTACTTGTTGAATTAAAGGAACAAAAAATATATTAAGGAAAAAGACATAAGAACAGTTTCCCCAACAATAAAGATATCACAACACAAAGTCTAAAAAGTCACTTGCTTTCTTATTCCAATAACAAAATATGATCAACAATTTGGGCTCAAAGTCTCAATAATGACTTTCAATTTGGTAGAGTTTTATTTCTGATTGTCAGAGAGACATCTTTTTTACAGTAACAATAGAGTCCCTTATATAGCCTCTTCAAGAAGGACTCGAGAACAGTAACACATCATGTTACATTGAATTTTGTTAAGAAGACAAGCTGGAATTTAGGGGCATCTACCCATTTGCTTTTCTCAATGTAGAGAAACAAGTCATGCTATTGAAAGTTTGTATCTTTCAATGTCCACCTGGTGATCTGATCCTTCTTCATCATTCCTCCTTTTCTAGTTAACTGAATCGGGTCCTTGATTCAATTTGGTGCTTTGTTCTTTAGTTATTTATTGATGGTCTTGGCCTTAAAGTCTTTGAATGTATTCAGGTCCATAGATTTAAACTTACAAGGATCAATGGCTAATTTATTGTCATAACCTTGACATCTACAGGCACATCACTTTCCTCAGCAATTCCTTCAACTTTGTCATTTGAGCTTTCCCAAAGATGACCTGCCCTTCAGGGCCTTGAGAAATGGTCTACATTGGGCTGAGAAGAGCCCCTTACAAGGGTATCTGCCCTTCAGGTGATTTTTAGATGGCCTTTAGGCTTCTTTCTTCTGGCGGGTCACTAAGTTCTTTGGCTCTTCTTTAAGGCTTTTCAAAATCAACAGCTATTTTATGAACCTTGAAATTGATGTTCATACACCCATCAATACACTTGAATTTCCAATGACTAGTTCACTATTCTTGACTTTGATGTCTTCAGGCGCATCACCTCTTGGGCTTTCTTTAGATTTCTTGTTTTGCATCCTCTCGAAGGGAAGGTGACCCTTCGTCTTTGGGAAGTGTCCTTTAATTTGGCAGCTAAGAGTCCCTCATAAGGGCACCTGCCCTTTAGGGTCCTTCAGCAGCTTTTTATCTTTGGAGTCCTTCAGAGATTTCTCATGTAATTTTTTCCGTGGACATTTTCCCATGGACAAAAAGTCCACAGACATTTTCCAATGAACAAAAAGTCTGCAAGAATTATTGCTTTGTCTTTGGCCTTGAGAAACTCCTTCGAGCTTTTCTCCTGAAGTCTTTCCAAATTCCTTTAGACTTTTTGTCTAAAGGAATTCCTTTGGACAAAAAGTTTGAAGGAATTATGCCTTAATCTTTTTCTCGAAGGAAATCCCTTTGTCTTTTGGCTGCCTTAAACAAAATTATGAAAGATCTTACCTTTATGGTTTCCTTTAAAATGACCCTTTCGAAGGGTCCTTTTGTCGACCAAGTACCCTTTGTAAGGGTACTTGTCTTTTAGGAGGCTCTTTTGAAAATTTTCATTGAACCTCTCCTTTGAACCAACCATTGAACCAAGATTTGAACCCTTTGATTCAACCAAAAGCTGTTGAACTATTTGATGAGCTGACTGAGTGAATTGAAGCATTAAACTAACTGAATTGAACTAAGCCTTTGAACTAAGATTTGAACCAACCATTGAGCCAAGATTTAGTTCAACCATTCAAATACTCATTCCCTTTGATTTGGCTAAGTCCTTTTGATCCTCATTAAACCAAACACATTGAACCTGTTGAACCTTGAACGTGTTGAACCTTTGAACCAAAGTGGTTCAATGGTTCAATAGTTTAATGGTTCAAACCTCAAAAACTTGTTGAACCTTGATTGAACATGCTTGTAGAAGACTTCAAACTTGACTGTAGAAGCCTTTGAACTAGGAAGCAGTTGAAATCTTACTACTGATGTTGAACCTTTAAACCTGTTGAGCCCATTGAACCAAAATGGTTCAAGGTTCAATCAATTCAATCATTGCTTAGAAGCTTGCCAATGAACTCTTTTGGTTGAACTTGGTCATTAAACTAACTTTGAGATCACCTAAATGTTGAAATATTGATTCTTTCCTATAGAGTCCATAGAAATCAACCTGTGAAGCCCATTGAACTTGGCCTATAGAGTCTGTAGATTTTATTCCTACAGAGTCTGTAGATTTCTCTTCCTACAGAGTCCATAGATTCAAGCCTACAGAGTCTGTAGATTTAATCTTGCAGAGTTCGTAGATTTTTGAGAAGCTTGAAAAATGAGGAATTTGAATGCCCAAGACAAATTTCAAAAAGGGAAGTGACAATTTTGGTCTGTAGGACCAAAATAGTTCAAATGTTGTCCCAAAAATGAGTGATATTTTTGGGGGACAACAACTGGCTCTAGTTGGGGAACTTCTATCAATTGTAAAAAGAATTGAAGGGAGTAGAATCTAGAATCTCCAATGTCTTCAAGTGTACCATTGGGCTATGGAGTCATGTTACCCAAAAATGAAAGGCATCAAAAATGGAAGCAAAAAAAACAAAATAGAATTAAAAATTATATAAATATACATATATACAGATGTAATAATCTGATACTTCAAGAGTTGAAGTGTTTTAGATGCTACCCATTGTGAGGTAGAGAAAAGAGTGTGACATCTTGATATTTCAATAGAAAGCTATTTTCACCATTATGTTGATGAATTATAAATGGGCCTCTCCAAAGGGAGTCAAACTTTCCATGCATCCCTTTTGGTTCTCTCCTTTTGTCCCACAACAGAACTTGATCTCCAATTGGGAAATCATGATTTTTGGTCTTCTGATCAAAGACTTTCTTTACCAGACTTTGATAAGCAACAATTCAGTCCACCACCATGGTTCTCTGTTCATCCAGCTTAGTCAGGCACATGATTCTCTTATCAAGAGAGATTTCATATGTCTAATCTTCAATTGCCTTTGCCAATTTCAATGCTGGCAATTCTAAGGTGATTGGTATCTCAACATTAAAACCATAAATAAGTTGAAAAGGAGACATACCAATTGCCCTCTTTGGTGTGATTTTGTTTGCCCATAGAGCATCAACCAATGCTTTATGCCATGTCCTTTGATTGTCATCTACTAGCTTCTTGATGATAATTACCAAGTTCTTATTGTTATATTTAGCTTGTCCATTCCCTTGTGGAAAATAATCAGAAGAGTGAGAGAGTGTAATTCTATAATGGAAACAAAATTATCTAATCTTCTGGGAGGTGAAACAAGTTGCATTGTCAGTAACAATTTTGGTTGGAACTCCAAACCTAGAAATGATATTCTCCTTGAGGAAATTGCATACAACTTCTGAAGTAGCGTGCTTAGTTGGGATTACTTCTACCCACTTGGTGAAATAGTCAGTTGCTATAATGACATAATCATGTCCATCACTTGAATATGGGTTTATAGTCTCAATAAAATAAATCCCCCATTGCTAGAATGGTTCTTCTATGATCATTGGCTTGAGAGCAAGGTAGCTAACTTGGGTCTTCCAACAAATTGCTGGCAGAGTTCACATTTTCTCACCCATTTATATGCATCTTGGAAAAGAGTTGGCCAGTAATACCTGGCTCACAGAATCTTGCGAGTAGTCACAAGAGCAAAAAAATGTCCTCCATAGGCTATATTGTGGAAAATTTTCAAAAGTTGGCTTTGTTGCTCTTTGTCTACATAGTGGAAGGAATACTCCATTTATGCTTCTCTTGTACAAGCCATTGTCCCAAAGGACAAAATTGGTAGCTTTCAACTTGATAGTCCTCCTTTATTTATAAGACAAATGAGCAAGGCATTCACCATAACTAAGGAAATGAGCAATACCTAAATACCACTCATTTGTAGTGGAGACAAAAAGGATTGTTGGTGTATTTTCTATTTCAATTTCTTCATGATGTGTATCTTTTGGCTTATTGTCAGCAATTAATTAGCATAGGCATTTTACCCTAACCAAATTTTTTGGCTTTATGTCTAGATCAAACTCTTTAATCTTTGCAATCCAATTGCCTCTTTTTGTGCCAAACTCCTAATAAGTTAATATGGACTTAACTGTAGTGTTAGGAACTAAGGTAGTAGTGTGTGAATTCAGAATATAGAAGTGTAAATGTTTAACTACTTTCACCACTACGTAGTCATGATTCTCTACATTTGAATACTTAATCTCATGGGTTTTGATAGGGAAACTCATGAAAGAAATAGGAGATTCCATACCTTCCTTATCTTGTTAAACAAGAATTATGGAAAGTGTATGTTTAGAAGCATAGCTGTATATGATGAAATCTTTGTTGTAATCTAGGCAAACCCAGGTAGGGGTGTGGGCAATGGCAATTTTGATGTCCTAAAATGTTGACTTTCCTTCTTTAGTCTAGCTGAAGGTGGTCTTCCCTTTCATCATGTTCACAATGTGTCTAGTTTTCTCAGCAAATTTGAGGATGAACCTTCATAAGAAATTCACCTTTCCAAAGAATGAGTGAACAACATTCTTACTTGTAGGAAAATTAAGCTCTTGAATAGACTTGACTCTATCTGAGTCAATCTTTATGTCTTCTTTAGACACAATGTGTTTGTGGAGTTTCCCCTCTGTTACTCCAAAAATAGACTTCTTGGGGTTCAAGGAAATACCATTCTAGAGGCAGCGCTCCAACACTTGTTGTAAGTGGCATACATGATCAGAACGACACTTTGAAAAGATGGTTCAGTCATCAAAGTATACCACTATGAATTTACCTATCTCATCTTTGAAAGCTAGGTCCATTGCTCTCTGAAAGGTAGCACCAAAATTTATCAAGCCAAAAGGCATCCTTCTATATGCAAATGTACCCTAAGGTGTGGTTAATGTAGTCTTGTGTTGGTCTGCATCACCAACTTCAACTTGATTATATCCTAAGAATCCATCCAGCATTGATAACATCTCTGAACCTGTCACTATTCGAAGCACTTGATCCATGATTGGCAAAGGTTAATTACCTTTCAAAGATGACTAATTTAGATTCTTGAAATCTACACAAATGCAAATTTTGCCATTCTTCTTACTTATAGGCACTATGTTTGAAATCCATGTAGAATGATGGATTGGGAAGATGATTCTATAATTTAACATTTTTTGTATCTCAGATAGAATGGTACTTGATATTTTTAGATTGTACTATCTAGATTTTTACTTATAGGGCATTGAGTCAGCCTTGAGAGGAATTTCATGGCAGATTTCATCAGGTCTGAGAGACTTCAAGTCTTCATAACAAAATACTAAGACATCTATGTATTGATAGAGTAAAGTGGTGAACTTAAATCTTTCTTCAGGGGTGTAGCACTTACCAATGTTAACCATCCTGGGATTTTCTTTAGTAGTCAGATTTACTTGATCGAATCCCTGAGAGAAAATTGAATCTATTTGCTATTGTTTGATGAATATATCATGCTTGTCAAATAGTTTCTCAAGAGAAACTAGGCCTTTGGGAATTTTATTTCCTTTTAGCTATAAGAATTCTTCATTATATTTGAACTAGATTCGGAGGTTGATTCATACTTCTGAGATTCACTGCCTTCAAAATGTAGTTGTTTAAAATTATCTTTTTATTCTAGGAAGGCAATGATTTGATGATCATCATTGAATACTTGCCAATTATCAGCATTATCAAGAACACTTTGTCTATAAATCAGCTCAATAGTATACCTATCTTCTTTTAAATCTGAGTGAGGAACTAAGAGAGTTCTTGAAATAGAAAGTGCATCAGCTTTGTCATTGGATTCCTTGGGTATGGCATAAATGTTGAAATCATCAAAGCTTTCAATTTGGTCCCAAACAAGGTTGCGGTAGTGGCCTAATATTTCATTCTTGGTTTGGTATAAGTTCCTCACTTGATAAAAAAAATTCAGCATCCCCTTTGGCATGAAGAGACTTGATGCCTTTGTCTTGAGTAGCCTTCAATCCAAGCACCAAAGATTCATATTCAACTGTATTGTTAGTGTTGCTAAATTGTAATTTGTAAGATGAAGGAAACATATCTTTTTGAGGAGATATCAACACAATCTCAGATCTTAAACTGGTAGAGGAACAACTACCATCAAATTCTAGAGTCCATACCTCATCAGATATTGATTTTTTTAGACTTTCTTTCATTAGAGATGGAGGATCCTTCTTCATTTGTATTACAACCTACTAGTTCTTTTGCTTTTTTAGTTGAATTGATTAATGGGTTGACACTTTCAATAATTTTATTAGATGTTTCATGCACTTCATCTGTAGATAGAAAGTAGTTACCCATACTTAAGGATTCAAAAAGAATTTGAGCTTCTGGAGCTAATGTTTGGATGACCACATATTTTTCCTCCTTTTTTAGGGAGAAACCTCTTCATTATGCCTTGGACAAGGATCCTTGCCTCAGATAGATCCACACTTAGTTCTCCTCCCACATCCTTACATAAATTTCATCCAAGTAAAATGCCATAAGATGCTGGAACATTAGACACCAAGATAGTCATCTTGATTCTCTTGTCTAGAAAGGTTGGAAATGCAAATTGGGCATCTTTGGTTTGCCCCAGCAATGGTACTCACTTATTTTCCATGGAAAAACATCTCCCAAATGTTTTGTTTAGTGTGAGGCTAAGAGATTCAGCTACTTTAGCAGGCATGACATTGTCAAATGCACCTGAGTCTATAATACAATTACTTAGCTTGTGACCATTTATTAATAGGGAAACATAGAAAGGTTCTATTTTCCCAGGGGTAGCTGGAGGAGTAATGACAAGAGTATTCATAATAGGCATGTTCCTTAGTGAATCAAGAATAACCTTTTTAGCTTTTTGTCCTGGAGGGATGGTTTGGTTCTTGACATATTGGACCAACTTATCCAATTAATCAGGATTGGACTACAAATATTCAAATTTAGACATTTGTATTTTTGTCTTTTTGACATTATCGATTATGTCAAATGGCTGAATTGAGCTAGGTATAGAGAAAGGTATTTCAACCTTTTAAGTTTTAGGAGGGATGGGAAGAGGGCTAGTTTATGAAATTTAAGTAGAAGGTGAAGGTGAAATTGATGTATTTGTCTTTTGGGTGATCACTGGATCCTTTGACTGAAAGACAAAGTGGTTCCATGATTATAAATCATAACTATTGGTTGAGGTTACTCTTATGTATTCTCTTTATCAGCTTGCTAGGCTGATTGGTTCTTGGACCTAGTAAACACTGCATATGATCCATCAAAAGCTTCTCCTTTGCTTCTAGGTTCATCTTGGTAGTTTAGGAAACCAATGTGGGAGTTGCTTGCTGATTCTTCTTGATTTTATATAAGGAGATTAGTGTAATTTTCTTGATTCAATTTAGGTTGGAAAGAGAACTCTGATTTTACTTCAAGATATGCCATTGTTGAATTGGTTAGAGGAACTTCGAGAGCAAGTTTCCCTTGTGGGGGAGGAAGATGATTTTTTTGCCCTTGATTCCTGGAAGCATTGCCATGATATGACTAATTTGTAAATGTCCTTCTTGACATATCTCTATATGAAGGAGCAGAAAACATTTCTTGAGCCATTTGCTTTTTGAGAGCAAACAACTCATTTGCCAATTTTTGCACCATTGGATCTATGGTCTTGTAGATGAATATTCAGAAGATGATGAAGGTCTATTCCTATTTGGATCTCTTCTTATCTTCCCTGATAAGATGAGATCATCTTCTACCTCAGTGGTTAAAATTTTTTGAGCTACAATAAAATCTATTTGACTAGCATATCTTAAAAGAAAACTTACTTTAGGTAACTGAGAATTAATGAAGAAGCATTTGAGATTCTCAGTTGTAGGTCGAGCAATTACAGGAATTTTGTTCCTCAGTTTGTCAAACTTGGCTTTGAAGTCTCTCATTGGTTCATGAGGCTCTTTTTTCATCTATGTAGGTTGAGCTAGAAGTGCATGTGCATCTTCTGCAGGTTTGAATCTAGCTTCAAACTTATCTTTGAGGGTATTCCAATCAGTTATTGACCAAGCTTGTAGATGATAAAACCAATCTATAACATCACCTTGTAATGTTTCTACCAATAGCCTGACTACTACATCTTCAAATTCTACTCTAATTATGCCATAGGCTATGCTAAAGGCTGTAATGTGTTCATCAGGATGAACTTTCCCATCACCATAGAATTTGGGGAAATTCTTCCTTGAACTACATGGAATCTCATGTAGAGGTGGAGTAAGATTGAGAGGACCAAAATCAATACCCCAGGGGCCTTGAACTACCATTATAGGATTATGAAAAGGAGGAATAATAAATCTCAAAGGGGTAATTATTGGCAAACCTTTATCAACAATAGAAGTGGATACTTCATTTGGCAATCGAGATCTGACTTTAGTAGGAGGAAAGCTCTTGGCTCATTGGAGGTGAGATGGTGAAGTAAATAAATCAAAATCACTTTGATGTACCAACTCGAATACAGGGTCAACAATACATGTAGCCCTTTGGCTTCATGTATACCTTGAATCTACTAGATTGTGAAACAAAAATGGAAAAGAATTGACCTTGCTTTAGTTTGAAGCTTGAGGCTTTAAACTGTGCATTCTTTCCCAGTTAGTGTGGAGGTGAATGGTAAGGTTGTAAATGGATAATGAGTTATATCCCCAGCAGAGTCACCAAAAACTATTGGTGAGGTTGGGAGGAAAATTTTAACAATGGGAAAGAACTAGAGCAGTTCATTCTTCCACAATGGAGTACAATGGATAGGTTATAACAATAATGGGTTATATCCCCAGCGGAGTCACCAAAAACTATTGGTTGAATATTTTGTCGATCAATGTATTGATAAACAAAATAGGTCTAATTAGTCAAAGTAGGAAGACTGGTCATCCAAATGTGTAGGTTTAACACATCAAAAGGGGACTAATCTCTCCTCTCATCAAGGGGATGTTCCCTATAGATATGATATATATATATAGAAAATAATACTCAAGGGTAGGATAAACCATCCATCTCTCTTTCATCAGAGATGATGCATGCAAATTAAAGGAAAAATCTCAAGGAAAATGATAGAAAGCACTCCTCTTCTTTCTAAAGTACTATTCAGTAAACCACAAGAATACTCCTGGTAGTAATTGCAAAATGTAATCAAGGACGTAGTAACAAAAAAATTAAGATGTATCATAAAGGATCCACCTAAATTTCTTAAGAGTGAGATATGAAGGACAATCAGGTCACAAAGTCATCCCAAGGTCCTTTACATAGAAACAAAAATAAAACACATTAAAGGCAATAATGGGGGCACAAAGTCTCTCCATAGTTGACTTCAGGACACCTTCCTAACTACTTTCACTAATTCTACTTGTTGAATTAAAGGAACAAAAATATATTAAGGAAAAAGACATAAGAACAATTTCCCCAACAACAAAGATATCACAACACAAAGTCTGAAAAGTCACTTGATTTCTTATTCCAATAGCAAAATATGATCAATAATCTGAGCTCAAAGTCTCAGCAATGCCTTTCAATTTTGGTAGAGTTTTGTTTCTAATTGTCAGAGATAGATCCTTTTTACACTAACAAGAGAGTCCCTTATATATCCTCTTCAAGAAGGACTCAGGAATAGTAACACATCATGTTTCATTGAATTTTGTTAAGAAGATAGGCTAGAATTTAGGGGCATTTACCCATTTTATTTTCTTAATGTAGAGAAACAAGTCACGCTATTGAAAGTTTGCATCTTTCAATGTCCACTTAGTGATCTGATTCTTTTTCATCATTCCTCCTTTTTTGGTTAATTGAATCAGGTCTCTGATTCAATTTAGTGCTCTATTCTTTATTCATTTCCTACTGGTCTTGGCCTTAAAGTCTTTCAATGCATTCAGGTCCATAGATTTAAACTTATGAGGATCAACGGCTATTTTATTGTCACAACATTAATGTTTGCAAGCATGTCACTTTCCTCAGCAATTCCTTCGGCTTTATCGTTTGAGCTTTCCCAGAGGTGACCTACCCTTCAGGGCCTTGAGAAATAGTTTGATTTGGGTCAGGAAGAGCCCCCTACAAGGGTATCTGCCCTTTGGGTGATCTTTGGATAGCCTTTAGGCTTCTTTCTTCTGGTAGGTCACTAAGTTCTTTGGCTCTTTTGTAAGGCTTTTTAAAATCAATGGCTATTTTATGAACCTTGAAATTGGCATTCACACACCTGTCAATATGCTTAAATTTCAAATAGCTAGATCATTATTCTTGACTTTGACATCTTCAGGAATGTCACCTCTTGGGATTTCTTTGGCTTTCTTGTTTTGAATCCTCCTAAAGGGAAGGTGACCCTTTGGCTTTGGGAAGTGTCCTTTAGTTTGGCAGTCGAGAGTCCCCTGTAAGGGCACCTGCCCTTTAGGGTCCTTCGGTGGCATTTTATCTTTGGAGTCCTTCAGAGATTTCTCAAAGACTTTTTTCCGTAGACATTTTCCCATAGACAAAAAGTCTACAGACATTTTCTCGTAGAAAAAAAGTCTACAAGAATTATTGCTTTGTCTTTGGCCTTGAGAAACTCCTTCAGGCTTTTCTCCCATAGCCTTTCTGAATTCCTTTTGACAAAAATTCTGAAGGAATTATGCCTTAGTCTTTTTCCTGAAGGAAATCCCTTTATCTTTCAACTGACTTAAACAAAATTTTGAAATAACTTACCTTTGTAGTTTCCTTGAAAATGACCCTTTTGAAGGGTGCTTTTGTTGACCAAGTGCCCTCCACAAGGGTACTTGTCCTTCGGGAGGCTCTTTTGAACTTTTGCATTGAACTGCTCCTTTGAACCAAGAGTTGAACCAAGCTTTAAACCCTTTGATTGAACCAAAATCTATTGAACCATTTGATGAACTGACTGAGTGAACCGAACCATTAAACCAACTGATTTGAACCAAGCCCTTAAACTAAGCTTTGAACCAAGCTTTGGTTTAATGGTTCATTCCCTTTGATTTGGCTAAGTCCTTTTGATCCTCGTTGAACCAAATGCATTGAACACGTTAAACCTTGAACCCATTGAACCTTTGAACCAAAGTGGTTCAAAGGTTCAATGGTTCAATAGTTCATGCCTTAAAAACTTGTTAAACTTTGATTGAACCTACTTGTAGAAGCATTTGAACCTGACTGTAGAAACCTTTGAACCCAGAAGTGGTTGAACTCTTGCTGCTGATGTTGAACCTTTAAACCTATTGAGCCCATTGAACCAAAATGGTTCAAGGTTTAATTAGTTCAATCCTTGTTTATAAGCTTTTTGATGGACTCTTTTGGTTGAACTTGGTCATTGTACCAACTTTTAGATCGCCTAAGTGTTGAAAGCTTGCTTCTTTCCTGTAGAGTCTATAGAAATCAACCTATGAAGCCCATTGAACTTGGCCTGTAGAGTCTATAGATTTTCTTCCTGTAGAGTCCATAGATTTCTCTTCCTGTAGAGTCTGTAGATTCAAGCCTATAGAGTTTGTAGATTCAAGCCTATATAGTCCATAGATTCAAGCCTGTAGAGTCTATAGATTTTTGAGAAACTTGAAAAATGAGGAATTTGAATGCCCAGGACAAATTTCAAAAAGGGAAGAGACATTTTTGGTCTGTACGACCAAAATAGTTCAAATGTTGTCCTAAAAATGAGTGATATTTTTGGGGGACAACAAGTTAGAGGGAAAATTATTGCAAAATCTAAAACCCCACTGTCTTGATCATTTCCTACATTAGGCCTCAAACTAGGGTCTTATATCAAATTTAGTTCTCCCTTAGGTAACATGCATAATCCATGTGCATGATAGATGCTAGAATGAAATTTCACTTAGGCACTTCTTTGTTCAAGCATGAAAGTCTATGTGTGATGTATAAGGCTGAGCTATATTATTGATTGATTTTTAATTGTGTAATGTGCCAATGTAGTAAGTGTTATATACTAAATTCCTTGTGTAATCCTTTATATAAGAGACTCTTTATTTTGAATTTGAAAGCTTTAATCTCATTTGGCTAACATTGGAAAAATTAAGGATGAAGATAAGAAAGGAGATGGGACCTATTAAGTAGAGCAAACTGACTATTGGAGCTCAAAATGACCTTGGATAGGAGAATTATAAATGGACACTAGTGGTACAAATGTTGTGGTCCAAATTGGGTGTTATTGTCCTTAATAATGGGACTTGGGGGGATGGAAAGAGCATAAAAAAATTGACCTAGATAAGGTGGAATGACTATTTGAAAGGCTTAGGATGATAGGGAATAGGCAAAAGGGTGACTCCAGTATGAAGCAAGACCAAGATGAGTAAAGCAAAAGACATGGCTAAATGTGAACAAAGCTCATATTCTCTAGTTAGAGTCTCCTATGAAAATACATGATATGAGTGGTTGCTTGACTAATTTAGGGTGTATACATTTTCCCCCATTTTAATATAGTGATGTAATGAAATTAAGTGTTAGAGTAAAAGAGAAAAAACAAAATGTGTACTTGAACCTACATACATATAAATGAATGTGTTAAAAAAGGGTCCAACTCACTTCCTAGCTAGGGAAGTGGATGGAGAGGTGAAGAGTTCTTGGAGAAAGAAGGAATCCTTGAAATGGATGCTCCCTATACTAAACTTGGAAGTGAAATATATATAACATGGAGAAGGAGGGGGATGCTTTCCCCTTGTACTAAATATAACCTGAATGAGAAATGCTCAGAGGTCCAAAATGAATGTTTGACCTCTAACCCACATAAACTCATGTAATATAGAATGTGTGTATATAATCTATATGCTATAAAGATCAAAATATATCCTATCCCCACTCTAAATAATCTAAACTAGAACTAAGAAATGTTGGGAGGCCTAAAAATAATGTATATCCTCTATCCCACACAAACTTATGTAGTTTGGGTCTAGGTAATTTTATGTACCAACTAATGTATATGATCATATGGTCCAACTTGATGACAACCTAGGTATATGTGGGTGTAATTTAAGACTGTGGTAAATCTATAATAAGAGAATGACATGTCTTGACATTATAATCTATATAATATTGGATGGTGAAGAACATGAACATCTATGCCATACCCCAAAATCTAGTATGTGAGTGATGCATTTGTATAATATGGTAATCTATATAACCACATGTGATATGACCTATCATACCATGCCCCATGTGCAAAAATTGGAGATCAAAACACTATGCTCTACATTGTACCTACAGTCTATTAGTTGGTCCTATAACTTTGTCATTACATATCAAGCTATATGTGTGTGACATGTAGTAATGTACATGCCCCCAAATTTATTATCTGAGTATAAATCTAATAATCTGAATAGTGGAGGTGTAAAAATAATGTTGTATCCACCTATGAAACTAGATGGGTATGATGGTTAAGTGAAGGAATAAGAATAATAAGAATGATTCCCCACTTTTGGGGAGAGTGAAAATATCTATGATAAAGGAGGTTGAGCCAAAAGTGATGGATAGTGGCATCAGTAAAAACAAGGTTGGCTTGTTGTAAAGATATTGAAAGTTTATTTGATTTATTAGGCTGAGTTGTTTGAAAGTTAAATTAGATTTTTATTGGCTAGGACCAAGGTGTATGTCTAGATATAAAAGAGGTATAGATATGTGCATGATGTAGTAGGCTAATGAACTAGTAAAGAAATGAAGCTCATGTGATGTCAAAGGTACTATTTTCAAAAATCTATGGAAGAAAATGGTTTACAAATGGAGTTTTAGGGTTCAAGTTATAGGTAAAATAGTATTTTACTTTGAATGAATTTTTTTGATATAGATAACTAGATTAATTCTAAATTCATCTGCACAATTGACTAAGTCAATATTTTGAGCTTTGGAGTGAGAGATATACTGAGGAGATGAGCACCTTTCATGACCTGGTTTGAGTAGTTAGCAGCCTAGATGGAGGCTAGTGGTGATGTTATCCAAGTAAGTAATATTAATGGTAATTTTTTTCTATTTAGAAGCCCATTTTTCACATTTTTGAGCTATTTGAAGTTCCTTAGGAATTTTTTGACTAGTTTCAACACTCTTTCCTCAAAGTCAATGCTCTTGTCTAGTGTTCAACATTGTTGTCTAGGTTGTGGCACTATTGTCTAGTGCTAGTGTCCTTTTGTAATGCTATTGTCAACTAGGGCTAATTTTCTAATTTTCTACCTATTGTTGTGCATCTTGGTTATTTTCCTTGGTATTATTGATATATATCTATATATATATATATTTGTTGGTGTTTATGTAGGGTGAGGTATGGATGAGGTAGTTCTATAGAGGCCAAGAGATGGAGACACTGAGATTGTTACTTTGTTAGTTGATGAGAGAGCTATAATAGATAGGTCAAGGTTGGTTTATTTGTGTGACTAGACACTATGCAATGCAATAGGTATCTGATTACCACCTTTTGTGAGAGTTGGAATGTAGACATGTAATTTTTGGCTTCCTACTAGGGAGATTATGATTATTATGTAGGATGTCTACCATATTTTGCATTTGTCAATTAGTGAACATTAGGTGACATTACAAGATGACATGGGTGTAGATGATATTGATCATGCATTCTTGTATTTTTTTGGTGTACCTTTGGGTATACATAAGAGAGGTAGCAATAGTGATGTACTTCTATCAATTATAGTATAGTCTAGTGTTTTTCACCTATGGAAGTGGTTGCCCATGTTGTTGGCTTCATTTTTTGATGTGGATGGCGGTGGGGTGTCAATTGCATATAGGATGCATAGGATCATGCACAATATAGAGGTGTATGGCACTATGTTCTCATGGGGTATGACTATGCTTGCTCACTTATATAGGTATATTTATTCATCTACTCAGGAGGCGTTTAGTGGTGGTGTGAGAATGGCTACTTTATTGTATTATTGAGATTATGAGCACATAGTGGTTATCTAGCTGATTTGATTACCAAGTGATAGATGGGCACCTCCATAGACATTTTGAGAGTGGTAGATGAGTATGTTGGCTATCTAATATCTTGGGATAGTTTAGTATAGATGAGTTTTAGATATATTGGTGGCTTGGGATATCATATAGAGGTTTCCCTATATGACTCAAAGATGGAGTTAATATAGTATATGAGGGTCAGTTATTGGTTACATGACTACTACGCTAGACTGTATGAGTACTTTTAGTATGAGTGCATGACTAGATAGTTTAGGGTACCATGGGATGTGCCCCTTATGACATGGGTGTGGGTGAGGAAAGCATGTGCACCAGTGAGGGCAAAAATTTGTGAGAGACCTACTAAGGTTGAGTTAACACTATTACCTTTGGATGCGTAAGATGAGAATATAGATATTTTTGATGTAGATGATGTTGGATAAACATAAGCATATACCAAATGTTGGATGAGGAAATGGTGGGTTCCATTGTATCTTGTTGATGGAGGGGATACCCCTAAGTATGAGGATCCCACTCCAATCCAAATGATGGGAGGTGAGCATTGATTATATTTGAATTATATACAACTTTGTGCTTATTTTAGATTGTTTGTAAAATGTACATCTAATGCAGTGTTGTAATTTTGTGTGTAGGTAGAGTGGGAGGTGCTCATGCTGAAGCACATATTGTGGGAGGAGGTAGAGATGATGGGTTTTAGGAGACCATCATTGAGTCAACACTATGAGAGATCACGTGATATGTTATTGATGATGTAGTGGAGGAGGGTTTGATAGAGAGAGTGATAGTTAAATCTGATGTTTATGCTCATTTGTTTTATAGAGATAATATAGAGGTAGATATATATGTTAGAGAAATGGGAGAGAGAGATGATTTGAGGGCTGATTTAGATAGGCATAGAATGCCTCCACCTAATTATAGATTGATGAGTATGTCAATTATGGATGAGTACATATATATTCAAAGGTGGTATACAAAGTTCCATGAGGAGCATGGGTAGTTACTAGAGTGAGAGAGCTAATGTAAGAGGCATTCAAGAACTTGAGGAGGTGCAGGGTCATTAAGTGCTAGGCTGGACTATGGGACTAATACTAGAGGAGAGAGTGAGACTAAGAGTGAGGGCATAACACCCATTCATGATTGATTGTATCTTGATATGATTTATATGTTTTTAAAAAAAATTATATGTATATATATATATATATATATATATATATATGGATATTTTTTGGATTTTGACTCATATGTACTATGTTATGATATTTGAAATATATTATTATATTCATTGCTTATGGATGTTTTAGAAGTAGTTGATTTGGTATTAATGTTGAGGCTATGTATGTTTGGTAAAATTTTACTTTGGATATGTTATTTTATTGTTTTGATAAGTGTAATGCTAGTTTTGTATTTCAATTTTTATGTAAGTAAAAAAATATTTGGTTTGTGATTATATGTGAGCAAAAAAATTATTGGTTTTGTAATTGGGAAATTATTATCATAAATTGAATTGGTTTGAGGTTGGTATATTGTTTATATGGGTTGATTTAGTTTAATGTTGGTAAAATATGATTTGGTAAGATTTGTATTTTTGATAAGTTGGTTTTGGCTATGGATAGTTATTGAAAATTAGGAATGTTAGTTGTTAGTATGTGGGGATATAAGATAACAAGTTGTGTGTATTACTTCCCCAAGAGTGGCTCAAGAATACAAAGACTAGCTATGCCTTTGTATACATCATTGCCTTGTTAATAAAATATATGAACTGATGCTGATATGAATGTGTTTCATATCACTCTGTGTTATATCACTATCTGAACCCTAATGGCCAACTAAACAAGTGCCCATAATACTCATGATATGTATCTGATATTATCTATTGTGTACTAGTTATAGCTATGCATGGATACCCTATAAAATATAACTTTATTGGTTGTGCAACTGAAACTATGTGCTATGAAAAAGGCTCATCTATCCATAATTGTATATCTTATGGCCTCTTTTGTGATGTGTATGTCTAAGAAATAGATCAAGATGGAACTAAAACCTATGATGGGGGATTATTTAATCTTAATCATAGTGGGTTGATATGTGAAATAGGTACTTGAAAATTTGGCCATAGTGAATATCTCTTAGGAGTAATATTTTGTGATGTGGGTTCATTTAATCTTAACCATAGTGGATTGTTATGTGAGATAGGACCCATAAAATCTAGCCATAGTGAATATTTCTCAAGAGAAATACTTTTTTGTGGTACCTATTACTCTACTAGATACGTATATGGAACTACATTATGTACTCCTCAAACTAAAATGCTATATGTAGGCCACTTTACTATTTTCTAGACCTTTTGAATAGGTGGAATAGGATATCTCCTATGAGGCTTTGTCCTAGAACCTACATTTCTCACACAATGAGTGACTGATGATTCCTATAAAGGAATGTCATGGGATGACTCAGTCATGGATGAATTAGTTCTATGGTTCCATGATGGAGGAGATCTCAATGTCCCTTATGTGAATGTTATGATGCCATTATCAACACATTTAATATCAATCTCTAAGTCTACAACAATCATTATCTCTATGTCCATAGATATGATGATAGTTACAAAAGGGTCGATGTGGCCATCTATGTAAGAGATGTGGATCTCATTGAAAAATATAATGTAATGTGATTAACCTCTTATCTAGTAGTGTTAATAATATGACACATGGGTTGTCCTAATCTAAATCAAACTATAGTGTTGCCTTGTTACTATTATCTGTAATGCATACTATAGGTTATGCTCTAGAAATTAGCTCTTTATTCTTAACTAGTTGATTTTTTGGTTGTGGTCTCCTATCTTTTTTAGGACATGGTGGATGTTGTGTGTTAGGAGATATATATGTAGGTAATCCAATGAAATCTAAAGTAATTTGATCAATTGAATCTACCTCAATCTATTCCAATTTTTTTCAAAGCTATAAATTTATAGAATAAGTGTCTAAAAGAGGAATCTATCTAATATAATAAATGATCAAGGAGAGGTTGATAAATCCCCTTAATAAATATATGTTGAATCTCTAAATATGTTGGTTTATAGATCAATCTTAACATGTACATCTTGAATCGTAAGATATAATCACTAACTGGCCTGAAGTATTTTTATACAATGTAGCAAGTTTCTCATATGTAACATAAGGGCATGTGTTTGGTATGTAATGTCTGAGAAATGTCTCCTCTAAATCATCATATGTTTGTAAGGAACCAATTTAGAGTAGATGAAATAACCAATTTTATGATTTCCCCAATAATGTTTACTAGAACAATTTTAGTAGAATCTAAAGACTCACATGAGATGGAAAATCCTTCCTAAAGGCTTGAAGGTGTATGAATGGATCTCTATTTCCATCAAAGTGAGGCAATGATGGTATTTGGAAATGCTTAGGCAATCAAGTGTTTATGAATGTCTTCAGAAGAGGGTTACCATGTAAATCATTAGCATCCATCCAAGACTTATAAGCCTTATTTTCCAAGGTAAGGAGATGTACTTGGTGTTATAATTCACCTACTACATGTATCAAGAAAATAATCTCTTGGGATGGTATATTAACATCTTGAAGTGGTTCATTTAATCATTGATTTTGATTATTAATTTTAGCCATGAGAATGCTAAATTTATTAATTGGATCATAGAAAGAGGGTGTGATCACTTAAACATTGGGAGTAATGGTAACTTGGACCTTACTATAGGAATGTGGGATACCATTCTCTTTAGGTGAAGATTGAGAACTAGGTTCTACTAGAGTGAGGGGTGGCTTGGGAGATTCATTGGTATATTTATGTTTTAGTGAATCAAATTCTAATTGAGTAGAAGATGTGATATTAGAATTAACATGTGCATTATTTTAAATAGAATGATGCATAGAAGTAGAAACAATATTTGAAAGTGCATTATGTTTGAGAGGAGTGAGATAAGAGTTAGAAACATGAGATGCATTTTATTCTTTACTATGTGCATAATAATCATCATTGTTTCATGAATTATCATAATTGAAATATTTCTCATAATCACTCTCATATTCATATTCATCGACATGTTCATTATCACTTCCATCATTGTTAGGGAGAGGTGTAAGAGAAGAAATTAATTATGTTCAAATGTGAAATAGATTATCATTTGAAATTGGAATATCATGTGCATCTATGTTATCCATGGGTGGAATACATGCCTTATTTACATGAGAAGGAAGAGAAAGAGAGTTATCATTTAGACCTTATTTTGACAAAGTAAAGTTAAGAACATGAGATGTATGACTTGAACTATGCATTGACAATTTGATTCTATTATGTTTCTATTATTGTAATCTAAACCTTAAAGTTGTGTGTGTGTGTGAGAGAGAGAGAGAGAGAGAGTGTGTGTGTGTGTGTGTGTGTGTGTGTGTGTGTGTGTGTGTGTGTGTGTGTGTGTGTGTGTGTGTGAGAGAGAGAGAGAGAGAGAGAGAGAGAGAGAGAGAGAGAGAGAGAGAGAGAGAGAGAGAGAGAGAGAGAGAGAGAGAGAGAGATTAGGTTCGCATGGAAGTAAATTATCACCAATTAGAGGTTCACTTGGAAGTGTATGACTAAGTTGTTCATTCACTGCATTATGAATAGGAGAATGAGGTGAGAATTATCTTTCCCATTTATCAATTTTTTTTTCTTTTAAAGAGGGAATAAAGAGATAGGTTTGAGATAAGAAGATGCATCCAATTGTACTTCATTATCACTATCATGTATATCGTCATATTCTTCATTACAATAATAGTAATTATGTTAATTATAAATGAAATAATTTTCCACATTTTTAGTTAAGGTTAAATTTTGGAAATTTGTCCATTCATTGTTTTAATTATGAGAAAATTTTAGAGATACATCTATCAAATGAGAGGGAAGAAGTGCCTTAGTGGCCATTTTATTTATTTCACCAAAGAGAATATTGATAAGTACTATTAAGTAAATAAATACCAAAATAAATATGAGCATAGAGATTTTGAAAATATTCTTAGCAATTTAAATAATGCGCAAAAATTCCAAAATATTTTTCTAAAAACTACAAGGATGGCTTAGGGTGTTATGACCTAGTTTGAAAATCTAGGGTTTTGATCTATGGTTTTAGAAATTTTGAAAACTATGCAATAATTTAAATTGTAAAAATAATTTTAAATAGGATAAATGCACAAAAAATTACACAAAATCTAGAAATTTGAAATTAGATTTTTTGCACAACATAAATACTAATATTGAGATTTTGAAAATATTTTTGACATTGAAAACAATTTTCAAAAATTACAAAATATTTTTCTAAAAATTGTAAGGGAGGGAGGCTTAGGGTTTGAGCACATAGATTGGGAATCTAGGGTTTTTGGTTAGGGTTTTAGAATTTTTGAAAATTATTGTAATAACTCAAATTCAAAAAATAATTTTAAAGATAAATGCACAAAAAATTATACAAAAATTAAAATTTTAAAATTAAATTTTTGCATAAAATATGAAGGAAAAACCCCAAGGGTACGTAGGGTTTTAGATTTGTTTGAAGTCTAGTTCACCAAATCTTTTTTATTTTTGGGAAACTAGTTTTTAGTTACTAAAAAATAAAAGGTATGGAGTAAGGGGGAAAATATAGTTTAATATGAAAAAAAATAAAATTTTAACAAATAATTTGCATGAGGAAGAGAAATAAACTTATCTAAAAATGGATTAAAATGAATGATTTAAGAGATGGAAATTCTGATACAAGATTGGGAAACCATCATGAATCTAGATCTAATATTCATTTTATGATTGAACATGAGCACTAAAAGTGGACAGGAGTGGCATTGGCACTATAGTCCACCTTTGCCACTATTATCTAAGAGATTTGAGCTTTATGGGTTTTGTCCACTACCTCAGTGTGAGCCTATTTACAAAATTGGAAAGATTAGAATTCAATAGATATCATTATAGATATATTTTAATCTAAATACCTTGTATTTATCTACACACATATAAACAAAAAATACATCAAAATCAAAGGGGGAAAAATTAGGTTGGGGGAAGAATGATCGCACAATCTAAAATCCCTATTATCCTGATCACTACCTACATTAACCCTCAATCTAGGGTCTCAGATCAAATGTAGTTTTCCCTTAGGGAATATTTATAATCAATGCACATGATAGATTCAATAATGAACCTTCTCTTAAGCCTTTCCTTGGTCAAGCATGTAGATCTATGTGTGATGCAAAATGTTGAGTTATACTATTGACTAATTTTTAATTATGTAATGTGCCAAAGTAGTAATTGCTAGATATAAAATTCCTTATGTAGTCCTTTATATAGGATACTCTTTATTTTGAATTTTGGATCTTTAGTCACATGTTTATGACATTGTAAAACTTAAATATGAAGCTAAAAAAGGGGTTGGGACCTATTAAGAATGGAAAACTAACTGTTTGAGCTCAAAATGACCTTAGATAGAAGTAGTAGAAATGGACACTAGTGGCACTGGCATTGTAGTCCAAGTTGGGCTATATTATCCTCAATTGATGGGACCTTGGGGGATGGAAATATCATATAAAACCTACCATGGCTGAGGTGTAATGACTATTCGAAAGGCTTAGGATAGTAGGGAATAGGCAAAAAGGTGACTCAAGTATGAAACAAGACCAAGATGAGTAAAACAAAAGACATGGCTAAATGTGAACAAAGATCATATTCTCCAGTTGGAGTATCCTATCAAAGGAATGTGAAAATACATGATATGTTTGGTTACTTGACCAATTTAGGGTGTATATAACTAGTAGTCTCAAAAATAAAGAATTATATAATTGTCATAAAGGTAAAAATAAGTAGAGTTTCAATTTGCATAGTCTCAGTCACAAATTATAAGATATGATTAGTATTTACTTAGTTTTTACACAAAATTACATAGGTTTACTTAGATTACAAAAAATATGAGTGACATGATCACTCCTAATTTAGTTTCATATATGCACACACACATATTCTATAACTTAGTCTAGAATCCATATGCACATATATCAGAATTAGGGGAATGTGTGTGACACTATATTTCCATATGCTATGTTTTCCACCAATTATCTTAGATGGAATGACAACCCCATGTCATTCTATACAATTTATACTCAAGACACCATATGCACCAATTTTTCACCAGAATTACACCAAATTGATGCCTCATTCATTATATAGGGGTTGGCATTCCTAAGTGGTCTAGATCCATTTTACATTACATATTTCCCAAGTGGTCCCTAAGATATTTTACATTTCAAAATTCTTCAATGGTCTAAAGCCTTCTTCTATATATTCATAACACCACATAGTTTTAGTTTCATATTCTTATACTACACATAGTTGGTAATGATGAATTCATAACATACTTGAGTTTCTTAACCACCTACATAAGAGGGTTGGAAAAATAATAAATCCAATCCAGGATATTCATAGATTATGATCCACCAAGTAGGGGTGGGAAATGATGGAGTTAAGGCCATCTTAAGTTCCTGAGCCACGTGGGGATTGGGAAAGCCAACAACTCAGTCTAAGTTATTCATAATTTGATCACCATATATATACATACATAAGATTTAACTAGTATTTTATATTGGTTCATGTACCTACTAAGGTGTATTCATTACTTTCCTATCTCTAACATCTCTTTACTTAGTTTTTACTTTGATTTTTATATTTCTTATTGAAGGACTAATTAACATATTTTTCATTTATTGGACATAGAATGGAGAATATTTCACAAACTCAAACCCACATTAATAGGCTTCAACTGATAGGTAATTATAGATACATTTCTCTTTCCTTTATACTAGTCATAGTGCTTTGCTACATTTCTATCATAAAGGGGTGAAATGTAGTCATATAAAATTTCATTTAATTAAATGAGTGTCACTTAAGACCACCCTATCCTTAGCTTAGCCTTATACATATCTTAGGGCCTCTTTTGATCCTTTTATAGCTTCTATGCACATCTATTCCATACCTAGATATACTAAGATCCATATTTAGCCATCATGTAGGCATCCTCAATCATATTTCATGCATGTCAAACACCTAGATAATAACACAACCCCTTTGGTCAATAGAATAGTGTGATATTGTTAAATGGGGAAGTGTTATAGACCCTTATCTTCCTTTTCCCCAAAAATATATATTTAAACTCCCTAAAGCATATTAAGGTTAACCTAGACTTATTTTATGCCTTGATAAGCATCAAAACACTACATAAAGACCACTCTCATTCATTTATCCCTTAGATGTAAATTCTCATGAAAAAGATCAAAAAATATTCTAAAAATTAATTTTATTGATCCTTACATACCCTTATTTCTACATCCATCTATCTACAATAGTCCATAGATCAGTTTTACTTAGGCTCATAGTCTCAATTCACACTCAAAGCATTCAAATTAGCATTCATACCAAAGCATACTAGTATCACTATCATTTACACAAACACTTAGGTTAGGATAATTGCATTAGTTTTGATCCCCTTTCAAGGTATTCATAATTAGGAAACACTCATCACATGGGGTGTTGAGGTCTAACCCAACCTACCCTACTAATGCCACTCTTCTTCTACTTGTTATTCATTAAAAATATAGAAATCATGGAGGCTTAGGGTTTTGTAGTGAAATAATTTAGATTTAAAAATAGATGATGATGTAGGTCTAGGTCATATAGGTACATTATTCTTGAAATAGAGTGAAGATCTACCTATAATTTCACTTCACCTGCATAGGGTCATTAGTGCAACACATAAGGTCAATATCATAGTGCATTATTGGAAAAGAGATATATGCTATTATCTAAAGAGGATTATGACACCTATTTTCTTAATGACACTCTTCCCTACTCATGTGTCACTTCCTTTCCTACCACTTTTCTATCACATTCATATTTTCTAGCTAAGTACACCATTTATAATTCATTACTATTTATAGAATATTAAAATAAATCAATTATTATGAAAATTAGTAGATGTTGACATTATAGTTTTTAATTCACTAATTTATTACTCAACTATTTATCAATAGTAGGGTTACATTCCATTATCCTAAAAAAGATAAATCAACATTTATATTTTTTAGTTACTGATAATTTATATTATAATTCATGTTAGCTCATATTTATTCCTGGGTGTACATGATAAGGAGTATATTAGGATAATATTTAGGTTAGTTGATGTAATTTACAAAATATGTTTATAATTATATCACTTATTATACCTATTTACACTCACTATATTTTTATCTAGTCATCCTAGCCTTATTTGGTGATCATTTTTCTTTATGTCACCTCTTTAATCTAGTTTCAAGTCTTTCTCCCACCTAGCTCAACCAAGTTGATTTATGTATGTTATTTAACCTATGTTTACAATTGTATCAATCATTATCAATTTATTTTTTCTTAACTATCTCTCTTTATATCTACATTATCCCCACTTTATGTGGTTATTTTTCAACATATATTAACTCTAAATAGTCGATGTAGTACATTTTTCTATTTAAATATCTATACTACATCGATCTAGATCAAGTCCACTAACATATTTGATAGGTAGCCTATAGGAGTTATTTCTATATATAAAGGGTTCATATATCTCATTTTTATAATAAACATAAACCATTATACTCTATTGGTGCATGAAAACCTACTTTTAGTAGAAGAAGAGGAATCAAAATATAAGATATTATTCTTGTGGAGATCTACTCTTTGATCAATATATTTTAAGTTTAATAGAAGGAAGATGAACCAAGAATCTTCCGCTTAAAATTTTGAGTCCCCTATTAAGAAAACTTAGGTATTTATCATTTATATTTGATCATCACCTACAATATCTCTCTTAAAGTGTCACTTGAGCTAAGGGGAAGATTGATGTGCTAAAAAGTCAACCCAGGGTATGTATCCCTATCTCTATACTATTTTTTTATTTAGTTCATACGTATATATTAGAGTATTATGTTCCTTATTAGTATCCATGTTTATCTTATCTTTTTTTTGTTATTATATGTTATCTTTGCATGCCAATACATCCTAATTTATATACCTCTTTATTAAACCTTTAGTTTAGATACCTCTTAGTTACCACCTAATGGAATTTAGTTGTCTGTAGTTTAGTTTCTTATTGTCTTGGAACTGCATTATCCTTGTTCATTATTTCCTTTCATATGGTTTTATTATATATACTTGATATCCCTCTTACATATATCTATTTATTTCATCATTTTCCCTCCTTCGTATCATGAATTCTTATATGTGGTTGGTCCTAGTATGGTTTTCTCTCTTTCCTATATTAGAGGAAATTTACACCGTTGGTCTTATTTTCTAATCATATAAGGCATAAAATATTTCTATGATTGTGAAATATTTTTCAAATGATGAATCACCAAATAATTCATCACAATAATAAAATAAAACAAAATATGAACCTTTAATTATGAAGTGCCATAATACAAACACTAGAATAAGAATATTGAAAATAAATTATGAATTTTCATTGTTGGAACACAACTAAATACTAAGAGGGGGTGAATTAGTATATTAATAAACTTATCTCTTTTAAAAACTTTTAATGTAAATTGTAAGATATATGATGATAGAATCAAATATGTAGAGATCTCAAACAAACATAAAAACATAACACAAGATATAATGTGGAAAACCCAATATGGGAAAAACCACCATGAGAATATTTGCTAGAAAATACCATTCTAATCCAGCCTCACAATAAGGAACCTCACTAGTTATAATGTTTAAGGGAACCAACCCTAAGGAGAAACCAATCCTATGGTTTAAGAGCTTAAACTCTAAGGAAGAATCCACTCCCTAATCCAAGAACCCACTCATCTTTTTTGATGAAACCAACCTATCAGATTACTCTATGAGATACAACTCTAGATTATAGCATAAATTCATTAATGAATCCAATCCTTCTATTTTCTATTATAGGTCTGATCTGTAAATGATCATTATTTTCACATAATCTATTTTTTCCTTTTTTCTCTTTACCCCTCTATCTCTATGTCTAGATCTATCTCTATGAGACACACTTCATCTCTTTCTAAATTTGTTCCTTTTTGTCTCTATATTTTCTATTTTACACAATTCAATAGATTCGCCAACCTTTGTCTTTATCCTAGATATCATATATATACAATTGATCTGGGTTTCATTTCTTCTATGTGTTAAACTTAGATTGTTAACACATCATGCCATTTATATACTTTAGTTCATTATGACTTGAACTATAGGTTTCCCATGTCTCAATTTCATTCATCACCACCATGATTTATTGGCTCATTACTATCTTTATTATTTAATAGACTCTATTTTTGATGCACATGCTCATTAATATTGATTTGATTAGTTATATTGATCGATCTCATTGTTTGTGTCATGATATAGGGCTTAATTTCATGTTGATACATCTGACCATTAGACTAGACATAACTTTAAATATCGATCATTAATCTTATATTTGGTGCCATGATATGATGGTCTATATTTAAATAACTCAAGTTTAAAATGTGTCTATTTTATCACCTTTTTATAGGCTCATGATATTCATATGATCTTTGTACACTTTTAATCTTTATCTCTATCTAGATGTTAAACATCAATCTCTTTATTCCATCTCATTGCTTCCTACATCTTTGGATCCCTTTCATTCCATCGATCTTCTTAGAATTTTTAGGTCTTTAACTCACCACTATGTCGATAAAACTTGAGTACTTTATTCAATCTAAGTCCACTTGATCTATTGGATCTCTTTTGTATGATCTTATACTCACCATTAGATCTTCTAACATGATTGATATTTATCTTTTCATAGCTCTTGAGAAAGTGACACTTATCACTAGCATGTTGTCCTTGTGATAATTTGACTTCACTAAGCTTTGTTGGATATTTTATGTATAATTAAGTGATAACCATTGATTAATATAGGACAAATAGAAAATTCCAATACTTAGGAAATATTAAGCTCATTGATCACTACTTGAACCAATAATTTCTAGGTTAATGGGCTAGTTTGATAATGATGACAAAGGCTTAATTTATAGCTTAATATATTGGGTCTAGGATATATCTAGTTAACATCAAAATATAAAATACTATTTAACACCATGAATTAAACCTTTAGGGTTTAACTGAGAAACACTATCATGTTTGAGAGTAAAGATAATTAAATTTTGAGTTCATTCCTTCTCATTTGAACCTACAAACCATATATTCAAGATTCTCTTGAAAATCCCATAATAGATATTTTATATGTTTCCTTTGTGAATGTCCATAAATTATGTTTGTATAATCATGACAACTTTTTAATACTTTTTGCATATTTTGACCAAGTATAGAGACCATTTCATTATGCCTAGAAGGCTAAATTTGGACCTGCATAACTCTTATTATGCTTAGTCACATGACCTAAAAATTAGTGAATATGATCATATTACAAAGGGGATTCCATCCATATATCCATTTGATTTTGAATCCTTGATATGTGTAAGATATGACATTATAAATATGCATGTTCATCTCTTCCAGTCTATAAATTTGACTATGTTAGAAAACACTATCAAAATAGCTAGGAGGCCTACTTTCTCAAGTATATATTTTATCACGCTATATCATGTTACTTGAGATTCATTACATAAAAACTAGGAGCAAAAATGAACAAACCCATATGATCATTTTGTCTTTGAATCTACATATGTGTAAACTTTAAACTCATCAATATTCTTACTTGGCTTTGTTGAACCCTTTTAAAAATTTGGCTAAGTAAAGAAACTTAATGATTTTTGTCTACGTAACCAATTTTACATGCCCATATCTTCAACTACACTGCATTTCATGTTTTCAAATTTTGTACATAAAAACTAGGGACTAATGTGATCACAACCATTTAATTAGTTCCCCCATACTCATTCACATGTGGTAATGGTGATGTTAGCAAAATGCCTTCTCATATTTTCCTATCATATACCCATAATGTCTAAATGATAAATATGAAGAATTGGATGAACTCCATGCATGCACACAATCGTTCCAATAATATTTGACCTCTGATAAGATCCTTTGCATATCCTTGATTCACCATGTTTAGTCTTGAATATTAATGACATGCTCATAATGTCCCTTATGACATCAATGATAATCATATTTCTAGTAGTCATAACATTGGCACTTAACTTGTTACAAATGTTTGGGTGGCTAAGTTATATATATTCAATCTCAATTACATCATGATCCATGTTAATGAAACTAATTAACTTTTGTCCATAGATTAACAATGCAAAAATTTTAAACATGACCATTGATCAAAGAGATCAACGTTAAGTGAGAGGACATATAGTTTTAACCAACATAATTGATATTTTAATGTAAAACTAAACACCCTCCCTTAATATTCACTTAGGGATTTAGATGTGTCATTAACCAAACACCCTCCTTGATGACATAATCACACATCTAAACCATCTCTCAAATACAAACAAATGGAACCTCTGCCAAAGGTTTGGTGAATATATAGGAATGTTACTATGTAGAAATAATAGATTTCACATAAATATCTCCAAGATTATATCCAATAAAACCATGAAATAAAAATATTCTAAATATTCCCACAAGATCAAAATAAGGTATCTAGTAGTAATAATAATAAAAATAATAAATGGTTTATACCACTCCAATAGTACCAGACACATCCCCAAACATATAAAGGAGATCTAACTAATGGCACAATAAGTGTCCCAACATGAAGAATCCCCATGAAAAAATTTTGAAGGTATTTTTATAAATAAAATTTTCATCCTAAGGAGGTTTACTCCAACTTCCTTAAATTTGATGTAACATCGAAACATCTCTCAAGTTTTGGATGACCTATGGGAGAGATGAGTCTCTAGATTGAAGGACTAGCTTGCTTACACCACACCTAAAACTAACCACTAACCTAATTACTTTGAAGGAAAATGTATAAAGGCTATAAACACTAATATATCAAAGGTGATTCACTAATATTAACTCCACAAGCATACCTGAACTTGCACCATGAAGGTAAAATTCAATGAATTTCTCAGGGTAGATGAATAATAGGTCCTATAATAGACACTATTAATCTTATTTACACTTAAAAACATTAAAAAAAAACCATTTACATTTCATGTGACCTTCTATAAGTCATATTACTTACACCAAGCATGAATGAGTGGAATTAATACAAGGAGAGATAACTATCACTTGTCATTCACTATAAAATACTTCACACACTTAATAAAAAATTTGAGAACTCAAAACTAGTTTAAAATATTTTATTTAAATTCAAAGTCAATAGTCATTTTAGTAGTGCTTCACCATACCAAATGTGGATTTCATAGAAGGCTAAAAGGGGCAAATTATATAGAGAATGAAGAAGAGAGAGAGAGAGGGGGGGTGTAGAAGAGGGAGATTGCAAAGCATATATTTTAGAGTTAAAAATAATGAGTTATGTAAAAGTTTAAAAATACTTTAAAATCCATGTCTCTCCTCTGAAGATGCTCCAATATCTAATTGGCCTATGAATTAGAAAATCAGCTTAACACCTTGCACATCTTCTTGAAAAATTCCATTTATTTCATATTAAGAGTAAAAATTGGATTATATCTCATAAATTCTCCATGACTACCTTTATACATTTTAATTTGACACCTTACCTACATTTACAAACTCCTATAGCTTGATACATCAGTGGCACTCATCATTCAAATGCATAGGTGTCTTGAAACTCTTTTTTCCCACACCTAACTTTATCCAAGTAGCTAAAAATTTGAGTTCATATTATTAGAGAAATTATATCTCCATGAGAGTCTTTAAAATATATTATTATATTTAAAACAATCCATTTTAGTTCTTGGAACAAATCCCAAGACTCTATTTTGTTATTCAAGCTCTCATTAGGCATATTTTCCTTATAGCCCTAAAATCATGTAATCTTCCTTATCTAGAGTAATTTATAGATGGTTATAAAAAAATAATGGAATATTTTAGGACCCATTATGGATTTAAAACTTCATGAAAAGTTTCATGTTCATACTTAGAGTGAAAGTTCTTTTTTTTCCCTTCCTTTCTCTATCATTATTTAAGCCTCCTTGATTAGAAGCCTCATTTTATAACATATATATTTACCACAAGTCTAAAACCACCCAAAATCAATTTATTAAATTTAAATATCCAATAAAAAACCTCCATGTCAAATTTGAGGCTCTAAAACTCTGTGGAAGTGTGAGAACCATGAAATAGTCATGAAACATAGTCTTATTTTAAGCCTATTTGAGACTGCATTGAAAAATGACATTTTTTTGTTTAATTTTAGAATTTTTAGTACATATTTTTATAATTTAATAAATCAAATACATCCCAAATTACCTCTTTTAAGATTTTTCAAGAGTCTAGCTATTCAAAACCCTATAAAATACCTAAAATCATTAAAAAATAGTGTATTAACTATAGTCAGTACAACTGCAAGTATATATGTACACTTGTATAATATACTTTGAATCATTAAAAAATTAAAATATGTTTTATGGGAAAATTTTGTGATGTAATGTGTTTTAGAGGCTTATCTCTTTTAACTAGTCAATACTAGGGTTTTAGGCTTGTTTTGTTCTTAGGGATTGTTCATAAAGAGAAAAATCCTCTTTCTCTCTCATAATTCCAGAAGATTTTAGTGAGGATACCCATAAAAAAATCCAAAAAACAATAGGTACCATGAAAAACCTTATGATATATTTGAGTAAAATATGGTGTCTCCCATGTTGAAAGCAAGCCTTTAAAGAGGGGTCTACACTCTTAAGCTTTGACCATGAAGGTAATGGACCTAAAATAACAAATGATGACATGATATTGTATTATGGGGAACTAAATAACTCCTTTTAAATCCATTTATCTCAATGAATTAGGTTAAGGTCACAATAAGTGAGATAAAACCTGACTTGAAATACAGTCATACATGAGAGGAACTTGAAGGAGGTCTTATATGTCTAATTGGAATTTGTCATGTCCCCTTTTTAATTGACATGTTCTGAGTTCATGGTTAGCCTATTATGCAACCTTCATAGGCTAATAGGATGGATAGAGGGTCATAATGGAGCTTGGCTTGACGTTGATTCATAGGATTTCTACATTTAATTTTCATTCAGGTTATTTCAGACATATTTGGCCAGGGCTCCTACTTTTTAGGGATATTTGATATGCAGCGAAGCACCTTTATTATGGTATGGTTATGTACGGAATCACTCCCTGATTCACTAGCTTCGATCGGTTCGTCGATCTGACATGTATTGAGGGAGATATTAATATTTGATTGATTTAATCAAATATTAATTATTTAGCCTATTTTTAATTAAAAACCCTAATTCTAATTTAAGAAACCCTAATTAGGGCAAGCATATCTTTTTGAGGGTATAAGGGTTTCTCATGGAGGCCATTGTTCATTATGCTATTGATTATTGATATTGATTTTGAGAATTTCTTCTATGAAGACTGAGCCTAGGGTTCAAGGATTCCATCTGCATTGGAGAACGTTCCCTCTTCAGTGTGTGTAATTAAGAGGCTGTGGAATATCAGTTGATATATTGCCAAAGTGAGAGATAGCTTCATCCAGAGGTTATCATAGAATTTCAGGTTTGAGAGATAACTTCACACAAAAGTTATCACAGATATCCCAGGTATTTATTGCTTTATGTTTTGATTCAATAAATTATACAGCTAGAGATCTATTGTGCTAGAGACATATATTTCCAGATCAGGGGTTGAAAATAGGGAAGTTGTGCTTAAGTGGCAGCCGTACAGAGTCCGTACAGGTTTGTACAGATTAGTGCAGGAACCGACCTCAGCAGACAGAGGGTTTCAGTGACCGACATTAGTCGACTGAAGACTGACGTTGGCAGAATGCCGACCGACAGAGACCGACGTCTGTGAGATATCGACCGACGACGGCGACTGTGTGTCGACACAGAAGGGCTGAGACCTTCCAGAATTCAATTTTCACTTCTAGTTTTGATAAGCCAGGGTTTTTTAAGACTGTATTTCATATTTATATGCATGAGAAAGGACTACAATTGTAATAGTTTAGAAGGACAAGTGGTAAGATTCATAATTTGCTATTAAGAGACTATATTATTGTGATCATTCTGAATTTATTCAACCAAAGTTATATCTTGTTCAAAGTTTTTTTTGTTGCTATATTCCTTGTTTTGGAGGGGATATTACAGTGGTATCAGAGCTTGGGTCTTTGGTATCATAGTTTTGTGTCTTTCATATATCCCTATTTGAAGGGGATATTATAGTGGTATCAGAGCTTGGGTCTTTGGTATCATAGTTTTGTGTCTTTCATATATCCCTATTTGAAGGGGATATTATAGAATTTTATTAATTTTACCCTAATTATGATGATTATTTGAGGTATTTAATATTTATATTAACTTCTAAAAACCTTAAAACCATCACCTTACCTCCAACAAGCCACTTTTTTGATGATTATACTTTGTGGTTGGTGTGTTTGGTCTTAAGCTTGTTAGTCCTAGACAAGGCTTGTACTCATTTTATCCCTTACTATTAGGTCTAAGGATTTAAATGAGATATTTATGACACTATGAAACCATTTTTAAATTTATTTCCTTTCCTCATACTTCCTCTATTTACTTTCGACAAGTGACCTTGACTCAACTAGGAAAATAACCCTGTAACTCACATTAGCTTGTGTATGCAAGGCTTAAAGCCCTATTTTGGCCAATATATTTAGTCAAAATTTCATATCTCTTTTGATACTCAAATTAATTATGCACTATATATTCACCTAAGATAAACTTTAATTATTCCTTTATACACTATACCCCTTCTTTAGGATTGAAACCAAACTACTCCTCTTAGTGACCTGTAGGTTCTCATTGAGATGGTTTGATTGCATTTAAGGGTTTTAGGTATACGCTTATAGACATTTGAACATATGAATATTTTTATAATGTTTAGGAGTATGGAAATCATCTTAAAATTTCCTAAAACACTACATATTACCAAACACCAAACTATTCATTGCACATTCTCAAGTGTGGTTGCAGGTGATCATGAAGGTCAATTATGTTATTGAGGTTTTAATGTAAATCATGGAATTCAATAACTTTTTTCCACTATATTAAGAAATAGCTACATTATTATAAGCATTTTCACATTTTTAATGACCTTGTATTTATTGACGTGGTTTTTATGCACACCAATTTGTAATGAGGTAGCATGTAACATTTCAGGATCTAAATGGAGGTAAAATGCACTCTAGGGCATGAGTTGTAGGTATGTGGTTGAATAATAAAGTGATGGAATAGTAGGCAAAGCATACATTTTGTAAACTAGGACTATTAGTGGATGAATGATATCTAAAATAAAGTTAAAACTATGTGAGTTAGTAAATGGATAGATACTAATCTAAAGTGGGTAGATATTAATAAATAAACTCAAAAATAGAGGAAAGGGTGGAGAATAAAAGAATGAATCTATGACTTCAAGAATCACCATTTAGTATGGATTATTCATGGACAAGTGATTTCAAAAACAATGTTTATTGATAAAAATATTCTATGTACACAAATAAATATAGTCAAGTAGTCTGACATAAATTGATATAGGAAACTTAGAGATATGGGCCAAACCTTTCTCCTTTTGGAGTAACTATTTCACACTCGTATTTAGGATTTTATGACTTAGACTAGGGAGGTATCTAAGTTAGTTGTTGAACATACATATAATACTATATCATTGAAGACACCTCTACACACTTGGAAAGATGAGACAATCAACCTATTTGTAAATAATTAATATAATTACTAATTATTAAATATCTATTACACATCTAAATCAGAATATTAATCATAACAAGAGGAGTTATTTGTAGTTATTGCATACTCAAAATTACTAAATCAAACAACCAAAAAGATAAAATATAATTACACATAATATGGAAAGAAAAGACACCAACAAATACATGACAATCAAAAATTGATTTGCTCATGTATTGATTTTTCCAACACTTGAAAATTAAGGTTACATATGTTTATATAGACTTGGGGAGGGTTTGCCTCATCCTCCAAGTGCATGAAAAGTTATGAATAAATGGCATAATTATAACCTCAATTCTAATTATAGTTACAAAACCATATGTAATCTATACATATAGCTATCTTACAATTATAAAAAATAAAGTTGGCCTTTATAATATGATGCAACGTGTGCATGCTTAAAAATAATTCAGAAAACTTTCATATTTAAGTTATAAAAAATTAGACTATGAGTATAAAACAAACACCTTTGTATTGGTAACATGAAATTGGCTTTTGAATTAAGGTTGGATATATGCTTGAATGGATGCACTTATTGTGGGAGTCATTGTTGTATATACTTATGTTGAACTAGAAGTTGCAGCATTAGTCTTGTTCTTCACCTCCAAGTCTAGATAACACTTGTGTCCCACATCATGTTGCTATCTTATAATGTCTAAGTTGAGTAATGAGAGTTTATACACCCTATTAACCTACTCGAGGAGAATTTCATGCTCTACCTTTGTGTTATGCAAGTTGATCTTGAAAGTTTCAACTTTTATCACCTTCTTTCTATCAAAACTCAACTTAGCTTCGATGTCTTCAAGTGTCAATCCCTAAAGACTTTGCATGAAATTATTAGATGCTTCCTAATAAAGTTGATAAAAATTAATTCTACTAATAATATTGTATCTACTATCCCTTACCTGAACTAATTTCAATTCATATAGGATTTTCAAAATGAGAGTTTCATTTTCTTGATACTTGGGAATTACTACCCTAGCTATTGTAATCCACTCTTTAGCCTCCTAAGTTCTGATCACCACAAAATTGGGGGTGTTTGATGCCTCTAATGGTGTCATTAAGACCAGATGGCTATATGAATTATTAATAGTATAAATAATAAATAAATTCAATCTATTTTAATCTTATTTTAAAAAATTAAATAATTTATGACTCTTTGTAATATGGGGGGCCAATTTTGCCTTCATTGCCTTAATGGCTTTTACACAACTGTATAATTTTGAGGAATCCTATTGAACTTCAATCTCAATCCCTTGATGGATATCAACTATTTACTGATTCTCTTTTATTTTCTCTAGCTCTTGTTCAAGTTCTTGTATAGATATTTTAGTCCCTACATGTAATGTTATCATACCATCCTTAGGAGTTTGAGAAAGGGACTTAAAGTCCTCTATATATGGGGATTGCCCCCAATATTTGTTTTTCCTATTAGTAAAGGTAAATACATCTTTTATTTCTTCAATAATGATCTCCCTCCTAGATTCATCCTCAAATTTCCTCTTCCTAACCCTTTAGATGTTTCCTAAGGGCTTATCAAACATGGAGGTTATTGATGGCATTTCTATGATTTCTAAATTAGGCTTTTGAGAAGCCTTCTATCTAAGATCAACTTCCCATGGTGGAATAATTATATGGTATGGGTTTATTAATTATGTATCCTTAGTAGTAGCCTCCACTAATTGATATTATGCTAATTATTATGAAGATCCTTTGAGTACTGAGTCAAGAAGGGAGGTGTTGACCAAATTTGACCCTACAGGTCAAATTAGGACCCCTATAAGTAAAAACCTAACATTTATCTATTTTAGGGGTCTAATACATATGTCACAACATGTTTTATATGTTAATTAATGTCATTTAGTCCTTCTAGTCATTTTGAGATCAAAAAAGGGGCATTTAATGAGTTTTACATATTCCTTAGGAAATTTAATGTTTCCAAAAGGTTATTTCACATTTAATGTGTCCTCACATTTCTTAATCAACTATTTTTAACTTAAATTGGTAGGTGATTTAGAAGAATGAGCAATTTTCTTGGGAAAAAGGTGAGTTTGGCACTTGTACAACCCATGGTGAAGTGTGTCACATGGGAAAATATCATAGAATGTATATTTAGCTTCATCAAGTAGAATTTCACATTTGAAATGCTCTGTAATTGTCATTTTAGGTCCAAAACCATTCTACTCATTTTTCACCCTTATAGACATATAAAACTAGTCTTCATGTTTGTACTTGGTATGACGAATAGGGAAGGTTTCAGATCAAACACCTTGGGGAGGTGAAATTAAACATAGAGAGATTCATTTAAATAACAATATTTTTAATAATTGTGTCATGTGATTTATGAACCATCCTCATGAAGTTGACTATGTTTGATCCATTTTTTCCAAGTCCATACAAACCAATTGGTGAGGTGGACTCTAGAGGATGTTGGATCTATTATTATATTATGTTCATTATTTTTTAAGGTTTCAAGGTGTTTTGGTGAGAAAATCATCTCGGGTTGGTAGGTTAGTCTCATTTGGGATGACAAGTAGTTTTTCACCATTTTCAAACCTCACATGCTTTGATAATGGTTAAAAGGATGTATATAAGTTCATCACCATGTATCAATTTCATATTTATCACCTCCATTCATGTTTGATCTTACTACATCATGATTAGAATAAATTTGTAGTCCACTGTCATACTTAGTCAACTTCTTACTCGCTCCTACTTATAGTTATGGTGAAGTATATGCATGGGGCCTATACAACATGTCCAAAAAGGTATGTTGGAGGTTTTTGAGTCTTGGTGTATCCTTTAGCAGCATGAAGTTGCGATCAAGCTTCCATACTGTGTAAGAAAAGTGGAATTATAGTCATATGCAACATTTTCAATTAGGAAACCATGAACATGCTTACCTATAGGTGTTTGGAAGAATAAATTACATGGAAATACAAGCATATATTTTTAAATCCATTTATAGGTTTTAAACATTCATTTTGAGGCATTAGAATGGTTTAAGATTCATTGAATGGTCACAACAATGCATCTTGCTAACTTACTCCTCTTCACTACCTGTATAGGAAAATATGCATCTACAGGTGATAATATAGAGAGTTGGGATATCATATAGGGGTTTTGAGGCAAGTGGTCAAACCCTTTTTGGAATCCTAGTGGGTTGAAAATACCATAGTAGACTCATTTGGAGTGTTATGTTAGCAGTTTGAAGTGGAGATTCAAAACACAAAATGATAGTATACAAGGACACTTTCCCTAAAATGTGAAAATAGAGGTCTGAGAGGTTTTGTTGATATCTTGTGATAAGGTTCCCAATTCCCTTTATGAATTCTAATGTGCTCATCTTTTAGCCCCTAAAAATAACATGGATTATGAAAATTTTGGAAGGCAAAATATTAACGGAAGATTGTTATAAGAAGGCCCGAAATCACACGTTTATACACTAAACCTAGGTAGTGTTCACCTACATGGTTTAACTCAAAGAGACCTTCCTCCACCAAAAACTATGAAACTACACCATGCCATCAAGTGGATAGTTATAAATAGTTAAATTTTAATTCATGATCAAAAGAATTATTGGTAGAGGTGGATATGAAATATTTAAGGCCCTAATATATACATATAGGTGTATATTCTTCAAATATGCACCTACAACTAGAGGTCATAATTCATATCACCCTTTGAAGTGGACTTAAACATGAACAAATCAACTTGGGATAATGGAAGAGGATTTTAGAGATCATAAAAAGATATTAAAAGGAACATATAACAACTTCCAAGGTGAAACCATCACTCACAGGTTCCTTTGGTAAAAATAACCATCTATAGTTTGGCTATGGTGTAATAGTGAAAGGAAGGAAGTGAACCAGATAGTGGTAGGTATTCCAATGCATTTATTTGAGTTAAAATTAGTATTAAATGAAATCAAATATTTATAGGAGGAATTTGAATGTAAATTAAATGCCAAAACACAAATCTTCATCTACAAGTGAACCCCCTTGTTCTGTAAGTAACACAATCAACTACCTATGATTGATTTTGAAGATATTTCAACCCCCAAGGTGAGATTTGGTTAAGATTATACATGAAATTTATTTTGGAAGGATCTAGGAAAGCTTAGGAATTATCTTTGATGCCTAACTCATATATGTAACCCCAAGGTTCCACCTCTTCAAAGTAAAGACATAGGCAGTTATTATAATCAGTAGACATTAGCTTAATTGACAACTATTTTAAGTTTTGGCATGGAGATACATGGAATGGGTGACTAAAGGAACTGTTTTATGCCAATTAGGGTTTTATAATGACCCTATATCAATGAAGGCATCCCTAAATGTATGAACTACACCTATAACAGAGGAAAATATAGTCACAATGTATGACCTCCATCTAAGCTATTCATTAAAAAGTTTAGGAAATATAAAATTTAGGAAAGGCCTAATGTTTACATGATCAAAAGTGACCCCAAGATATTTTAAATCTATTTATATGTAAAATAAACCATAAATAATTCATTTTTGGGCTCAAGAATAACTACAATTTGTTTAAAATGAGAAAACAAGCTTGATGGGAGAAGTTTGGAAGCTCACACCTATTTTGATGATATGCATGGGAATATAAGAAGTTTATGGATGTTGATGAGGGTCTTAAAATATGAATTTGTGGAATTTTTTTGTAGTTTCAACATCCCATATCTATGAACAAACCTTAAGAGGTCAAAATAGGCTAAAACACTTACAAACCCTTGCCAGTGACTATTTTGGGGAAATGGAGATGGAAAGCTAATCTAAAGGAATAGTTTTATTAGGATGATTATTGGAAATTTTAGAGGACTCCAACAGTATCCTCCACACACTTTTAAGTTATGCATAACCATATGGATAGGGTGTAAAACATAGTTTTCTTGACCTTTTTATTTGTTTTTTAGGTTCCAAAAGGTTTCAAGATGTGAAAATCACATAGAGGGAAATATTAGGACTTAATATAACTCCCCATATCAATTTAATTCTTTGAAACAACTTATATGTGCCTCAAATAGCTACTTCATCTTAGTTAGTCAAAATTAGCATAGTCACAAAACTAGTGAGAAGTGTGCAAAACATAAGGTGAGTTGATTTTAAGGTGTGCCTGATGCTGAGAAGGCCAAGAAGGGTATTAAAAAGTGTCATAAATTACCTCCCATGTATTTTCATGGAAAAATAATGACTTTTTGGAGGCCAAGTGTTCAAGGTGCATGAAGGAAGAGTTTTTTAGACTATAGATGATGATGGCTCATTCCTAGATGATTTGAGATGACTAGGCCTACAACCAATGCATGGAAAGGCATGTATAAAATAATTAAAATAATTAGACCTATCCATAATTTAATTAGGATGTTAAAATTGGTCTACATCATGAAGGTAATTTTTTGATCCAGAATGAGGAGTTTCATGCCACTTTTCATGAGTTTTGTGACTTAGATGGAAACTTGTGCTTCTTGAACTTGCACAGTTCATCCCACATCCTCTTTTATTTAACAAGTAACTAATTATCTCATCTTGACAAGTGTCTTTGTGACCCTTGGACTTTTCTTTTCTCCTCTCTCTATCTTAAGTTTTATAAGAGCAAGCCATTTTGGCCATTGTAACTTATTCTCCACTTGAGTACGATGAATTATTTCTCATTTTCATACCATTTTATCAATAATAAAAATAATGTTTTACCTCTTCATTATTTATCATAGTGCGTTCTACTTTAATTTTCAATATTTCTTAGTGAATACTATGGATTCCATAACATGTTGTCTCATTCTTTCATCCTATTTATAGCTAGAAAGCTTCTTCTTGCAAGGCATGTGAAGTGGTCTTATAAATTTCAAGGATTGAGTGAGTTAGTATATTAAATATTTAAATTAAAGGCTTATTATATAGTCCTATATTTTCACATTCATCCATAACCTCATAATGTAACATTGATGTGAGAAGATACAGATTAAAGGAGTGTATGTTTGGCTAGTCCTTTGCTCTCATGTGTAACATGATATTGGCTGAAAGTACTCATCTTATTTTGTATATCACCTCCCTTAGAATAGTTTGATTTAAATTATATCTCTCCCTTCCCCCCCTAAAGTTTAGGTGTAGTTTTGATCTAAAGTGGTACATCGAAGGAGTTAGCCCTATCTAGAGATTCACTTCATCCTTAGACTACCCAAAATCTTAGAGGTATTTCAATTGTGCCACTTAGATGAGGAGAGATGAGAGATCTCCTAAAATGAAGAAAATACAAGTGAAAATAGTTTTTGGCATGCTGAGTGAGATTCTTGGTCCAATAAGTTGAAAGATTTTTTGTGTTCTTTCAATAATCAGTGTTTGGAGGCATCTATCCAAGCACCAAAGGTGACTCTAAATGATAAATTTTGGTTGTAATAAGACTAGGTATATCTATTTGAAAATTTTCATTAGTTTTTGTGTTTCCTTTGACATATGAGTTTGATATGGATATCTATGGCCAATAATTATATCGCGAACCTTCTTATCAGCCTTTCTATGAACCACATTTTACTCCTTAATAGTCCTATCAAAATCTCTATCAATCCTATGAGCCATGGCATCCCTATAACCTATCATTTCCTTCTCCATATGGACACCATGTTGTTGGATAACCCTATGAAGAAGGCTACTAAGAAACCCATCAAGAAACACCTCTCTATCAACCCCAATATGATTCTTATCATTGATAATATGATACCTATCAACCTCAAGAGTAATCCTATGAATCTTGTCATATGAAATTAGATGTTTCCATGTATTACACTCAAGGATATCATTGAAAAAGTTCAGATCCTACTCATGTAGATGCTACTCCTTCTAATCAGTCTAATAATTCACTTCCTTATGAGCTTACTAGTGATTTTCTCTTTTCCAAACCCACACATAAATCCTCTCCTTCATATTCCACTACATCTCAGATTCCATCTCCTTTACCTCAAATCCATGAACCTATCCATCAACTTTCCACCTCACCCCTTCTTGAGAAGAGCCTATCTTGAGAGAAGCAAGTGAAGAATAACAAGATAAATTCATGGTTGATCAAGAAGATCTCACGACTGATTATCAAGAATAAATCACCATACGAACTCCCCTTGGTGAACAAAAGGATAATCCTTAGGTTTTTGCCTCCATATTTGAAGGGATGTGTGTCCATGAAATAGACTCTAATTATTACATTTTTGAGGGGTTTTATATTCGTGAGGAATGTGGTTAAGACTTGAAGAGAGAGGTATTTGAAGAAGACTCCATGTATAATCATTAGGTTATAGATGACCATATCAAACATGAATTAGAATGTGCTATTAAAGATGGAGAATAATTCTACATCACTCCTCAAGAATTCATAGTATTAAAAGATTTTCATGAGATCAAGGTAGAAGAAATATCTCTTGAAGATGGAATGTATAAGGAATAATATTTATGGTAGAAGTTCAATGCCATATACAAGGAATTTGATATGTTAGGTGAAGGTTTTTCATATCCAAAATATTTCATAGATAATGGAAAGTTTGATGATGAATATAAAAACAATATTTAGTGTTCAATAAAACATAAATATGAGGTTAATTCTATTGGTCATGAACATGCAATCATGAATCCATTTGATGATGCTAGTGTATAATAAGTTGTAGACACGGATAATGATAGCAAGGCTGAGAGGATTACCATATTTGTCAAAATTGAACATCAAGGATGAATTTCATGATAAGGTTGAGACCATTTGAATACAAGATGAGTTCATTTTCATAGATAACCTATATGGAGCTACTTATTTCTCTTTTAAACTCATGCCAGTGAAGTTGGAAAACACCATGAAGAAGATGGAGGAATCAATACTAAAGGATAAAAGGATACATGTCTCACTAAATCCTTAATGTCATGAAGAAGGATATGAAATAAATGTTCCTTTTGATCATATAAATTAGGTATTATTAGTTCTATTTATACATAATAATTTATTTTTGATTCCCCTAAGTGCCTTGAGCACATGTCTACGTATGTGTCTCGTGTGTTTGTTTGTTTGGTTTTGTGTGTGTCTTTTGTTTTGTGTAGATGAGGTACTCATTTGTATTATATTGATAAAATATTGTTTTCAAGGTCCTTCTATTGTCTCAAACTTCATATGACTCCTTAATCCCAATGGACTAATACGGATACTGGTCTAGTTAGTATAACATGCATACTACCCCTATGAGTCACTAATTTGTTGACCAAATTTGACCCTATAGGTCAATTTAGGACCCCTATAGGTAAAAAATTAACTTTTAGGTATTTTAGGGGTCTAATACATATATCAAAAGGTGTTTTATAGGTTAATTAATGTCATTTAATATTATACTAACCTTACTTCTTAGTCATTTTTGTCCTTTTAGCCATTTTGAGGTTTAAAAAGGGGCATTTAATGAGTTATATGAATTACATGTGAAGTGTGAAGGTTCCAAAATTTTATGTCACATTCCATGTGTCCTCGCATGTTTTAATAAAATATTGGTAACTAAAAGTGGTAGGTTCTTTAAAAGAAAGAGTAATTTTCTTAGGAAAAATGTGAGTTTGGCACTTGTACAACCTATGGGGAAGTGTGTCATATGGTAAAATATCATATAATGTCTCTTTATATTATTTGATCTTATTTTCATGTTTAAAATGATTTGTAATTGCCATTTTAGGATGAAAACCATTCTTCTCCTTTTTCACCTTTCTAGGCATACAAAACCAATCTTTAGGTTTGTACTTGGTATGGCCAGCAAGGGAGGTTTTAGATCAAACACCTTGGGGAGGTGAAATTAAAATCAAAGAAATTAATTTTCATAACAATAGTTTGAATAATGATGGCATGTGATTTATGAAACATCCTCATGAAGTTTACTATGTTTTTTTACTTGCTATTTCATGCACTTGTTTCAATAGTTTTTCATTTCTTTTCAAGATTTTCTAATTAGCTACTAAGAAAACAAATGAAATACAAGGTTTCAAAGATTAACTATGGATGAAGTTTAATTTACACACTATTGATCAAGATCAATTATGATAACTCCTCTTTAGTTGGGGAGGAATGACTTATAACATACCACACTTAAACAAAAAATTGATTAATAGGATAATGGGTGGGCTACTTATTATCAAATTGGTCCCAAAAAGCAATGACATCCTTAGGTGGATGTCAGCCCATTTTATAACATTCAAGTGAATTTTTAAACATGACATTACAATGATAAATAAGATATGAATAAATAATGCCAAAGATAATTAACTGATAAGAAGATTTATATGATCAAAATATGCATCCCAAAATTCAATAGCAATGTCCATGTCTTCTTGGATTATAGATAACTATTCATCAATATATGAAAAATAATGTATTAAAATAACAAGATAAAGTCCTATCTCAAAATCTATATCACTTTGATCTACAAAGAGAGGTTGAGGGACTATGGGAAGATCAAATATGCTAACTGAATAATGTAGTAAATCACGCAGGGTCATCTACATGAATAGATAGAAGATTTAGTAAATAGAATTTAGATTTTAAAAAATATTTTAAATATTTAATAGGGTTGAATTTTGATCCTACAATATTTATGTCAATTTATATGAATCTACATCGATTCTATAAATACCATAAAATAGTGAAAATAAACTATAATAATAATTTGTATATTTAATAAAGTAATGAAAACAAAATGGAAAATATATAGAGATAGAGATTTAATAGATAGAGAACAATTTTATATATATTTAATATTTTAAATAGGGTTTTTATGACTATTTAATTAAATAGACAGAGACTGATAATGATCCTAAAAGATTGACACCAATTTAGATGAATCGATGGTGATTTTGTATAGAATTAATGAATATTAAAAAGACTATAATAACAACCTGATTTTTGATAAAATAATGAATATATAATGAAAATAAAACATATAGACACAACATTAAATGAGAAAGCTAAAAAACATGCAAGATACTGACCTTTTATGGTTGAAAAATGAATGCTAAAAGGAAGATGAATGACCTTCCCAAAATCACTTGGTAATCACTCCTTTAATGGTAAAAAAGGTGATTGAAAGGTTTATATGGATTTTTCATTGTTTTCCATATAAAATCATGATAAAAAATAATCTCATTGCATTCAAACTCGTTCCTGCCGAGCAATGGAGGATTGCTATAATTTTAAGGATCGGCATCGATTCTAACAGATTAATGATGATCTCAGAGAATCGACATTAATTTAACAAATATGGATGGAGACTAAAAAATGACATTACAATAGGTTTCCATGGGGTAAAATGGGGTTTAAATGGCTCCAACGTTGTTTGGGTCATTTTAACCACAGGATAGGTTGTTAGGATATTGGGTAAATTTGGTTTTTATTTGATTTTTAGATTTTATGGTTTTAGAGGTAAAAAGGGGTAATTAATATTTAACCATAGTAATTAAATTATAAACCTAGGTGGTAAATGTTAAAATGATGGTAAAATCTATTTATAAAAATAATTATGCATGGGGGCATCATGACATAATGATGCATAATATTAATATAAGGTGTATAAATTTAGCATCTACAACACCTTATAGATTCTGCTCCATTTTGGCCAAGTCCATGTAAACCAATTGGTGAGGTGGAATTTAAAGTATGTTGGCTCTATTCTTAGATGATTTTCATGATTTTTATTAGGTTTTAAGCTATTTTTGTGAGCAAATCATCTCAGGTTGGTAGATTAGTCTCATTTGGGATGACAAGTAGTTTGTCATCATTTTCAAAGATCCCATGCTTTGATAATGGTTAATATGATGTATATAGTTTCATTACCATGTATTAATTCCATATTTATCATTTCCTTTCAAGTTATATCTTACTACATCATGCTTAGAATAAAATTGTAGTCCACTGTTATACTCAGTCAACTTCTTGCTCACTCTTACTTGTAGTTATGGTGAAGTACATGCATGGGGCATGTACAACATATCCAAAAAGGTGTGTTTAGATTTTTTTAAGTCTTGGTGTATCCTTTACCAACATTAAGTGGTGATAAATCCTCCATATGGTTCAAGAATAGTGGAATTATAGTCACATGTAACATTTTTAGTTAGGCAGTCATGAACATGTTTACTTATAGGTGTTTGGAAGAAGAAAACCATGCAGAAACTAGGATTAGAATTTTTTAAATCCATTTAGAGGATTTTAACATTCATTTGGAATTATAATGGATTAATATTCATTGAATGTTAAAAACAATGCATCCTTATAACTTACTTCTCTTCACTACCTATACAGGAAAATGTGCATCTGTAGGTGATAATAAAGAGAGTTTGGATGTCATATAAGGGTTTTGAGGCAAGCGGTCCAACCCTTTTTGTAATACTAGTGGGTTTAAAATATGATATAAGACTTATTTGGAGTGTCATGTTAGTATTTTGAAGTGGATAAACTTTGAAAACATACAATGATAGTATATAGGGACATTTTCCCTAAAATGAGAAAATAGAGGTTTAAGATGTTTTGTTGATATATTGTGATAAGGTTACCAATGCACTTTATGCATCCTAATGTGTTCATATTATATACCCTATCAATAACATGGACCATGTAAATTTTTTAAGGAAAAGTATTAATGGAAGATGGTTATAAGAAGGCCCAAAATCACACATTTATACACTGAACCCATGCAATGTTCACCTATAGGGTTGAACTCAATTAAACCTTCTTCCACCCAAAATTTCAAAACTACACCATGCCATAAATTGAATAGTTATAAATAGTGAAAGTGTCATTCATGATCAAAATAATCATTTTTAGAGGTGGATATGTACTGTTCAAAGGCCTAATCTATACCTATAGGTGTTTATTTCTTCAACTATGCACCTATAGCCAGGGGTCATAATTCATATCACCCTTTGAAGTGGACTTAAGTATAAAGGCATAAACTTGAGATAATTTAAGTGGATTTTAAGGATAATTATAATATATTAAAATTAATATAATACAAATTCTAAGGTGAAAGCATCACTCACAGGTTCCTTTGGTCAAAATAGCCATCTATAGTTTGGCTATGGTGTAATAGTGGAAGGAAGCAAGTGAACCATACATTGGCAAGCCTGTCAATGAATTGATTTGAGTTAAAATTAGTATGAAATGAAATAAAATATCTATAGGATTAATTTTACCATAAATTCAATTCTAAAACAAAAATATTCATCTATAGGTAAACCCCCTATTCTGTAAGTAACACATAGTCAATTGCCTATGACTAGTTTTGAAGATATTTCAATCCCCAAGGTGAGTGTTGGTTAAGAGTATACATGAGATTAATTTATTAATTATATATTAAGTATTAGTAATTTTCTTTAATTCATAAGTCATTCAAGTAAGCCCAATGTGCCACCTCTCCAAAGTAAAGACATAGTCAGTTGTGACAGTAAGTAGACAATGTCTTAATTGACAACTATTCTAACTTTTGGCATGGAAATACATGGAATGGGTGATTAAAGTAACAATTAGATGTAATTTAGGGTTTTATATGGACCCTATATCAATTAATTTATTCATAAATTTATGATCTACACCTACATGAGAGGAAAATATAATCATAACTTATGACCTCAGTCTAGGCTAGTCAATGCAAAGCATGGGAAATATAAAGTTTAGGAAAGGCCTAATGTTTACATGATCAAAAGTGACCCCAAAACAGTTAATTATTTTCCATGACACTCTCATAGTGGAGATATAGTAGAGAGAAAACTCTAATGTTGCTTCACATAATCCATTAGAGGAAATCCTACACATTACTCCCTACATAGTCTATTTTGGTTTTAGAAGAGGTTTGAGGGTCAAATGGATAGACCAACGGCTGATTTTTTGTGTATGGTATCCTTTTAACTTGTATAATATACTAAAATGGTCAATTTTTCTAAGATAATATGATAAGTACCCTCTATTTTTTTGTAGATAAAGGTACTTCCCTAGGGTCAAAACTAGCAGGGTTTAGATGATGGGTGAGAAAATATGAACCATAAGATAAAATATCCTTGTGTGAAAGTGTGGAGAGTTTTAAAACATAAATTTAAATATGTTATAAAATTTAAAAAATTATGTAACTCAATTGGGTACGCTTCACTTGTAAGGTTGTAGTTAGGCTTAAGGGCAAGGTTTTGGCCTAAAAGCCAAATGGATAGTCACCTTCACTTTCCACATGAATTAAACATTATAATATATTAGGAAATGTTTAAGGGATTAATAAAAAGGTGTGTGATTCATTTTAAATAAAATAACATTAATTGGATTAACTAAAACACAAAGGTTGTAGGCAGGCCTATTGGACATGGTTTAGGCCTAGTATCCAAATGAGGGTCATTTACACTTATAGCATTAGATATGCATTCCAACCCATTGTAAAATGTTTTTTTTATCTCATATAAGATATTTTAAATCTATTTATATGTAAAGGAAACCACAAGGAAGTCATTTTTGGGCTCAAGAATAATTCAAACTTGTGCAAAATGAGAAAATATGCTTGATAGGAGAAGTTTGGAAGCTCACACCTCTTTCAAGGCTATGCATGTGAGTATAATAATTTTATATATGTTTATGATGGTATTTAAATATTCATTTGTGGAATTTTTTGGTAGTTTAAACATCCCATATTTATGAACAAACCTTACCAAGTCAAAATAGGCTAAAACCCTTACAAACCCTTGCCAGTGACCAGTTTGGGGAAATGGAGATGGAAAGTTAATCTATGGAATATTTTACTGAGAATTATTATTTAAAATTTTATATAACTCTCTCAAGCTCCTCCCCACCCTTTTATTTTTTACAAAATTGTATGGACATGGTGTAAAATAGGGTTTTGTACCTTTTTATGTATTTGGTAGGTTCTAAAAGGTTAAAATAGGTGTAAATAACATGGAGGTAAATATTATGACTTAATATACCTCCCCATATCAATTTAATTCTTTGAAATAACTTATAAGTGCTTCAACTAGCTACTTCATCTTAGCCAGTCAAAACTAGCATAGTGACCAAGCTAGTGAGAATGGTAGAAAACATCAAGTGAGTTAATTTTAAGGTGTTCAGATGATTCTAAGGCCATAGAGGGTATTTATATGTTTCATTTACTCCATCCCATGAATTTTCATGGAAAACTGATGCCTTTTTGTAGACTAAGTGTGTAGGGTGCATGAAGGAAGAGTTTTTTGGACTACAAATGATGATGGCTCATTCATAGATGATTTTAGATGACTAGGCTAATAAACAATGCATGGAAAGGTATGTATAATTTTTTTTCTTAATTATAATCATCATACCTATCCATATTTATTTTTTGGATGTTCAAATAGGTCCAAATCATGAAGGTAATTTTATAAGCCAGAATGAGGAGTTTCATACCACTTTTCATGAGTTTTGTGACTTAGATGGATACTTGTGTTTCTTGACCTTACATGGTTCATCCAAAATCTTATTATCATGAATAATTAAATTATTCTCTTATCTTTAAAAGTGTCCTTGTGACCCTTGGACTTCTCTCTTTTCCTCTCTCTCTCTCTCAAGTTCTATAAGAACTACCCATTTTGGCCATTCTAACTTATTCTCCACCTATGTATGGTGAAGCCCTACTCATTTGAATACCATTTGATAAATATGACTACTAATTTTTTACCTCTTCATGACTATTCATAGCATTTTATACTTTAATTTTGGATCTTGCTTAGTGAAAAATATGGATTCTTTAGCATGTTATCTCATTATTTCATCTTATTTATAGTTGAAAAGCTTCTTCTTATAGGGCATGTGAAGTGTTCTATGGAATGTCAAGGATTAAGTGAGTTAGTATATTCGCTAGTGCCATTAAATTCCTGATATCTAGTCTTTATATCTTTTCACATTCATCCATAGCCTCAAAATGTAACATTGATGTGGGAGGATGCAGATTGAAGGAGTGTATGTTTAGTTAGTCCTTTATTCTCATTTGTAGCATGCTGACGATTGGAAGTCAACATCTTATTTGGTGTATCACCTCATTTAAAATAGTTTGATTTTAGTTATCTCTCTCCCTTTCACCCCCCAAAGTTTAGGTGTAGTTGTGATCCAAATTGGTACATCAAGGGAGCTAGCCTTATCTAGATATTTACCTCATCCTTAAGCTATCCACAAGCCTAGAGGTGTTTCATTTGTGCCACTTGGATTAGGAGAGCTGAGACACCTCCCCAAAGGGTGTAAATCTAAGTGAAAATAGGAGGTACATATGATTTTGGACCAATTTACACCTCCATATTATGGGAGTGGGAGGAATGCATATACTTCTTTACCCCTTTTGGCATTATCTAAAGATATGATATTAGTATCTTAGGAGGATCTAGTGGAAGCAATTGATAGATTAATTTTGGGTGGAAGATACATGGATTTGGTAGATATATAATGTTTTTAAAATATTATTATAATCCTTCCTTTTGGTCTTGGGTTGGGTTGTAGTAGTCCTAGAGGGAATGTTAGCAGTGGTGGAAATAATAGATATGACTATCATTTTGGGAGAAATTAAAATAATAGTGGTAAAGGTAACATCCTCCACTTTAGGAGTGAGAAATGGTATTTATATGACAACACTAAGGGGAGCTAAACCAAAAATGGGAATACAAGAGGGAATTTAGGAAGAAGGGACTGAAGGTTGAGCCTTTTTACTTGATTAGTCATCCTTGATTGGTGACTTCCCTTTGTTAATTAAAAGGCTTAGTGTGTTGGCTCTTTCTAATTCCTCCTCTTCATCTATTTCTTGTTCTACCTTTTTTTTTTATTAAACTAAATATGTGAATATTTATGATTGAATATTAGTCAGGTTATCTATGAGGGGAGGAGCCCTTGGCTTCCTATTTTAATAGATTATGGCTTTCTTATCTAAAGAAGGGCCTTGCTAACTTGGGGTAGTAACAACCTTTTCAGCTATAGATGTCTATGCATGGAATGTATCTAAGTGATCCTAGACTTCTACATTAAGGGAGTCCATGTTAATTAGATCCTCTTGATCTCCCCTATGCTCAATTTTACTCACAGTAAGATCTTTCTTAACAACCTTCAATAGTTGAGTAGCTTATTGAGAAGTCTCTCCTTGTTCCCCTATTTGTTATTTGGGCATATTTTCACATAATTCAAAAGCAGTCCATCCTCCAAGGGGTGGTATCCTTGTATGCATCTCTTGCATCAAAATTAAAGTCTCTCCTTGAATAATATTAAAATGATCCTCCTTTTGCCCTAGAATTTATTCCTTATATATTACTTGGGTGTCATCCTTTGCATTTAAGAACAAAAAATCATTTTCATAGGGAACATGCTCGTATGGAATACCAAAGCCTTGGATATCATTTTGAATTTAACCATTAGGATCCTAGTGTCTATGAGGTATGGTGGCCAACTAATAATGTTTCCTCTTATTACCTAGATCCCAGAAATGTTTCCTCATCGTATATCACATTTTTATAATTATCATATGAGACCCATATAATGTAATTTTATTTTTTTTAATGAGATCCTCTTCTATACTCCACCAAATCTATAATGCAATATCTTGCTCTACGATCTTATCTAGGATATACTTGGGGAGGCATAGGAGATTAACCTTATTATTGGTGGAAATGATCATTGTAGAGTTTGGGTATAGCTAGTAGTCATCCTGAGGTACTAGTGTATCTTATATACTCTTTGATATCCCAAATAGTGGGATGTTATGAATATCTTAGCATACTTGAGGGTATACTTCCTTAGCAATCTAAGTGATATGCTTAGTGTATGCATATATGTGAATTAATGAAAAGTAATCATAGATGTGATTCCTTATAAAGTTAGTAGTTGAGTTGGGCTCTAAATATCCATAAAGTCCTTATACATTATTCCCATTACTACATCTAGGAGGTATGACATCATATAAAAATGGCTTGTTAAATTAGGCCATTTACCTTTATGTAAAACATGCTCCCTTAACTTAAAGTTGATAATATCCCTAGGGTGAACATCATGTTTGACATCATTACCATGTCCAAAAGTGGCACCCAATACAGATGGATAAAATGTATAAATGAAATGCGATATAGTCTATTCATCAAGGCCATATCGATGTGGACCACCATTCTAAATTTGTTAATGGGGGCGGTGGATTTTCAGGACCATAGAATCCATAAGAATAATCCATGACCTTAGAGTTTTCTCAATTAATTATGATTTTTACATGTTATGAAATTGTGCCTATCAAATATGGCATCTAGAATAGGTAAAGATAAATAAATTTAAAAATCATCTCTAGAGATGTAAGTCATGACCATCTGGTGATCCATGTGATGTAAGAAGGCATCTTGTGTCACCTCATCAGTAAATAACAAGTATCATAGTAGGTTGATGTAGGGCATAAACATGGGCTTGGATATCATGAAGTGTAGTACTTATCTCCTTAGAGAGAGTAGGTATGTCACTAATTGGCATTGTGCTGGAGATAAATCTCCTTCATGGGGAAGTGCGTTGACAACATCAATGGCATCCCATAATTCTATGTAGTTGGCATACCTATCATTGAAAATTATTAAAATGAAGACCATGTATATATACTCTATGGAATCCTTAATGAAGAATTGAGATGGTGTTATTACTCCTCCAAAGCTCCAAGATGATGAAGCCATCACAATTGTCTAGTTTTTTAAAAGTTAGTTTCATGTACTATGAAAATTCCTTTGTGTCAGTTTCTTCTTTGAAATCGATTTATAGGTGGTTATGGCTTTGTAACAAAGTAACAAGTGAGATAAAAAAATGTAATAAAATGAATATGTCAATAGGCAGAAGTTATTGATATATCCTTTTACATTCAATTCTAGTTCATGTGATTTTAATGTCCAATGTTTATATACTTGCTTTACGTACATATTTCAAATCTCATTAGCTTAGTTGGTGAGGAAGCCACATATTTATATTCTTTGGAAAGTGTCATTAGGTAGTTTTACATTGATAGCTAAATCTAATGGGCTATTGATAGTTAAGATTTAGGAGCTAGGTTTCATGTTGGGACTGAGCCGAAAATTCTCATGAACCAAAGGCTATGAACACAAACTTTGAGAAAAATGTCCAAAGACCAAATCCTTTGGAATAATATTTGAACAAAATTTCCAAACAAAAGTACATAAATTTTGATGAATAATGTTTTAAAAAAAACCTACAAAAGAGGGAAAACCTAAAAATAAGTCACTAACAAACATCTAATAAACAAAACCTATAAAAAAAACTTTGAAAAAAACCTCCAAATAAAATTCTTGAACAAAATATTCAACATAGAAACTCTAAATAGAAATAGTTTGAAATAAAACCAAGTCCCAAAACTTGCATAAGTACAAAACTCGCAAAAGGCATTAATAATTTAGTCTAAAATTTAAAATATCATTGTTTGTACTTCCAACTATTGATATCAAAAGGATAAATATGATAAAACTTCTAAATAACTAAGAATAAGTCTTAATAAATAGGGCCAAATCAATTAAAAAGTGTATCTCCATTATTTTTTAAAGAATAAGATAATTTTAGGTATAACAAATTATGACTTATAGAGGGAATAATTTTGATTATAAAATAACTTATAACTTTTATTAAAAATTTCAAACCAAACATGAACCATTTCATATAAAAATATTAAAATCAAATATATGAAAAAGTCTCCCAACTAGATCATACAACATACTTGCCTTTGCATCCATGGATCTATGTGTGCAAAGTGATGTTATTTAACCCTTGTTCTAAGGATCTTTACATAGCCTTGGAATAGCTATAGGTTTTAATTTGGTTCTTTTGAAGCTCATTAAATCAAGGAAGCTCAAGCATTTCTCTAATACCATCCAATCATCCATAACCCTAAAAAATATACCCTTTGGGTTCCTTCTCTCTCTTTCCTTTATTTTTTTGAGCATGATGCATGGTACATTGACCTTATTTCATCATGTGATCGTTTGATCCACTTTTTATTTTCTTTCGGTTTTATTGATCTCTCTTTTTTTAACACATTGGTTCTTATATATATATATATATATATATGAATGAATGAAGGAGAGCCAAAACCACTGTAAGCTGGTGTGGTTATAAAACTAATTATTTACTAGAAAGTCCTTACCATCTACATCTACACTAGTGTTTAGCACCTCTAAAAAAGTATTAGTATGAAAAGTGTACTTGGTTTAATCGAGTGAGAAAAATTTATAAATTTATATGAAGTATTCAAGTGATAATTTCACACACTTGGTAGAAATATTGAATTATAACACAACCCTAATTGACTATCATTACATACCCAAATCTTGAAGACCTTAGACATATAAGTATAACTAGTTTGTGAACAAATCCCAAATTATGAGACCCTTTGTAGTTTCCCTTTCCCCTTTATATCAATTTAAGAATAAAATAGGGGCTTAATTGGTAATATTTTTGTGTAGTCATTTCAAAATAAATCAATTTAGATTGTCATAGGAAACAACAAAATGTCTAAGCTAGAAAGTAGGAAAACTAAACTAGAAATAAGGAGATTAAACTAGAAAGCAAGAAACTAAACTTGAAAGTAGGAAACTAAACTACTAATACCTCTACCATGATTTATACATCACTCAAGGGTAACTTTAGATGGTATAAACATGAAGTAATGTTTAAAAAACTATATGTTGATTAGATATGTGAGTTCATTAACCTAAAGATCCTGTAGATAGAATGTATTATTGCCTAGGATCTCTAAAATATGGTATAGTCTAATCCAAATTAGGGAAAATTTATCATGCTTCCCTTTCTTTTCATGGTATATATCCTATAGAAGAACTAGCTTAGAGATCCTGAATGCTTTGAATTTTACCCTTTTATCAAACCATCTTTTAACTACATCTTCATGTTTACTTAAAGTTTATAGGGCCTCAATCCTTAAGTCTTCCATTTCTATAATAAAATAAGAAATATTATGCTTTATCATTCAGTTCCATATATTCCTTCATGAATTGATAAGTTGAAAAATTTATCATGATTGGGAATACTAACCATCATCCATACACTAACACATAGGGTGAATCCTTGAGGTCCTACTTATATATTATTCAATCTACCCCAAGGGCATACTTAAGTAGATTATGCCAATCCCTAGGCTTATCCCCAATCAATTTATTAGTTGCATCTATCAAGTTCTTATTTTTTTATTCAACCAATCTATTTCTCGAAGTAGAGTGGTTAGAATATGACCTAACGGTGATCTGATTGTCATGAGCCCATTTAGTGAATTTCACTAATATAAATGCTAGTCCATTATCATAAACTAGAGAGATGGGAGTGTTGAATCTAGTTGTGATGTGATTTTATAAGAAGTTAATCACATCTTATGCTTAGGAATTCTCAGTGGCTACTACATTAGTCCATTAGGTGTAGTAATATGTGGTAGTGAGTAGAAACTTATGACCTGTTGAAGAGTTTAGGTTGAGGACACCAATGACGTCCAACGCCCACTGGGTAAATGGCCTTCCCTCAATAATATATTTTAAGGGAATTGTTGTATATAATACTCTTTTTGATAAATATTGGCATTCATAACATGTCCTTATATGGTCATGGGTATCTTTGAAGGTTATTGGCTAGTAATAACCCATTCTTAAGATTTTATGAATTTTGGTGTTCTTAGATGGATGACCACTACCTATCTTTTGTTGTAGGTTTTCTATAATCTATTGGGCCTCTTTTGTTGAAAAACATCTAAGGTAGATGCCTTCATAATTTATCTAATAAACAATTCCTTTCTTAATCATGTAGTGAGTGGATTTGAGTCTAAAATCTCTTCTTTAATCTTGATTAAGTTACAGAGGACAAATACTTGTAAGTAGATACCAAATTATGTCAATATACCATCCCCTCTTGAGAATTGGGCCTCACAAACCTCTTCAATAGTAATGCATGGGTCTGGCTTAGTCATGAGTTCGATGGTGCCTTGACCCTAGATGATTTTATCAAGATTGATTTCTATATAAAATTCCTATAGCTTTGACATCCATTTAACTCTGTGTTTTCCAAATTCATTATGTGATAATGTAAACTTGACAATAGGGTCAGACATGATAGTGATAGTCTTTTTTCCTAGGATGTGTCAAGATTTATTCACTATTTTCACAAGAGCAAAGATCTATTTATAAATCATGGAATACTTGATTTATACATCCTTAAAATTCATGCTCATAAATTCAATAGGATGCCTAGTATCATCTTTATTTTGCATTATAACATCAACAATTTTATGTTGTGAAATAAATGAGTATAGGTAGAAGTCCTTTTAAAATTTGAACTAATCAGTATTGGGGCCTGAAATATAGAATCTTTGATGTTTGAAAAAGTATTTTGAGCCTTGGCTATCTATTAAACTTTAGCATCACATTTCATTCAAGGGTCTCATATTTTTTTCAAATCTTGAGATGAACTTTCTTACAAAATTTATTTTACCAAAGAAATACTTGAGCTCCTTCTTACTATTTGGTGGCACAATCTTTGAAATCCCCTAGATTCTATCTAGATCAATGATGATTCCTTATTTTATAATGATATGTACCAAAATCTTACCCTCTATAACTCCAAATATGTTCTTATTTGGGTTTAATGAGATGTAAACCTTTAACATATTTCAAAAATTGACTGTAGATGGCCTACATGATCATTCTTGTTCTTAGAGAAAATAGTGAGTCCATCCATATAGATGATTATAAATTTACTTATTAATATTTAAAATTCATGATCCATGACTCACTAAAATGTGTCTCCTATGTTAAGTAGGTTCGATAATCATCCTCTTATATGCATATATGTACCTTGATTTATGGTAAATGTAGTTTTCACTCTATCTTCTAATTGTAATAGAACCTAGTTATAACCTAAAAATCCATTAAGGAATGACATCATTTCATGGCCACAAACTATTTGAATAACCTCATCTAGAGAAGGTAGTGGATAGTTTTCTTGTTTATAAGATTTGTTCCCATTTCTAAAATCAACACATAATCTAATTTCTCTATTATTATTTATGATTGACACTAAATTGGCCACCTAGGTAGAATTTTTGATTGGGAAAACTATCCTTACACTTAACAACCATTGTAATTATCTTTAAATGAGAGGTTCTAGGATAGGATTCATTGGTTTATATCTTTATATAAATGGCTTGTGGTCTAGTTTAAATGGAATTGTACGGGGAGTGACCTTTGGGTCATAAACCTTCAAGTCTTCATATGTCCATGCAATCACATCTTTATATTGGGTGAGAAAATATTTCATCCATTGCCTTTCTTATAGATTATAACTAAGGCTAATGTTGATATAGTGTGGGCTACTCTCATCTCCTAAATCCTCCAATTTAAATTTAGACTCACTAACTTTGGGTTGCCTTCACTACTAAGCTTAAGGATTTATATCAAATTTTCATTCTAAGGAAACCATTCCAAGTGGGAGATGATTTTATTTGAGCTAGAAGACACCTTAATCATCTGATTCCTCTTGATAGAGATAACCAACCTCTTTGTCATCAATGATTTAGGACTCAAATTATCATGAGTTAGTTAAAAACTAAATGATCTGTTGGTCATCATCAAACACTTAGAAATTATCTATGTTTTTAGGAATAAAAGGACAAGGTACTAGCTCAATGGATAATATCTTTACCTTGGTTATTTGAGAGGCTCCAAATTGGTAGCCAAAACAACTATTGAATCCATGGCTTCATTTTATTCTCTAAGAATAGACACTATATTTAAAGCCTTAAAAGATTCAATCAAATCTCATGATTTTTGCTTATATAATTTTAGATATGATATTTGTTCTGAACTTGATTGATTACCAAATTTGAATCCTTGAATACAAATAGCTTCTTCACATTATTATTGAGGGAAAAGTACAATCCAAAAATCAATGGTTCATATTTGTATCTATTATTGGTGCAAGGGAACTATCATCTATATACTTATAGGAACTTATTTCCTTTTGGATTAATCAATTTAATTCTTACACTTGATTCTTGTTTTGATCTGTCACCATCAAAGTGGAGAGTCAATAGTTGGGCAAGGTCTCAGGATTATAGTTCTTACATTTCATTTCATGTAGTGAATGTATAAATACTAAGTCTTGGGGATTCATACCTTACCTCTTCATTCTTGACATTTTACTTCATGATAGGATACTTCATTATTGGTTCTTAGTATTATCCATATTTGGTTTGGGAGGCCTTTCCTTAGTAGCCATATTATGATATAAATCTATTGAGAGGCATCCATTGAATATTTTAGATTAGTCCCTACTTAACAATAATCAATATCATTTATGTATGTCTACTACAAGGATGTCGATGTTCATCTATACTCATGGCTCATATGCTACTTGACTATGCACATTAGTCATCTCTCTAATCACTGGTACTACCATTTTATCTAACTATGAGACTATTCTCTTTGACAAGCTTAGAATCATACCAAGATTTTGACAAAGAGAAGTAGGCATCATAGTTGCTAAAAATATATAATTGACTAAGTAATTATGAATATTTTTACCAAATGCTCTAATGGCCAGCCAAAATGTTTGTACCTTTAGCTTAATTTTATATATGATGTTGGTGTCATAATCCTTTGTTTTCTCTATTAGAGATTTTGTCTTTTCCACAAGGGCCTTCCCCATTATAGACTTCCAAAGGAGTTCTTTTTGTTTAGTGATCTAGGCTAATTTTTAAAGGGTGATGTTTACATTGATTTTATTCATGTCTTCAACAATGTTATACCCCCCTCTACTCTATTCCTCCTTATTCTGAGGCTAATCATTCCCTTTTAGGAGAGGTGGATTATTATCATCTTTTGGATTCAGTAGAATAGCTATATCATTTGGAAGAGTAGACATTGTGAAGGTTTTCTTGTTCTTTAGGTTTTAACCACCTTTTTGATATTACTGAAAGGCATGAATCTCATTAGTGTTGTCCTTTGGTACATTGTCATCTTCACTTTGGAAAATAAACTCATGTATCATAAAGAACATAGTTATGCTTAAAAGTCTAGATTCCTAGTGGAATTTTGGTGGGTTATGCATCAAATATTACCTCACCACCTCTCTTTGAAAGATCTTAGAATATGAAAAAAAATTGGCATAATCAAGTTCACCATGCTGACAAGTATTACGTATTCTACACTAGTTGGGTAGAGATGTCTCTACTATATTGATTTATAGAGGCTTGCTAGACTACTCTGTATTGTTTACATGCCTATTGAATGGTCTATTATACCTCTAGAACCTAGAATTTGGATTATTATTTAGTTCATTAGTGTTGCTTGTCTTTCTTTGCATGCTAAGAAAATCATTACTTAACTTCTAAACCATCCTTTTTATGGCATCTAGTTCTACTTTAGCAGAGTTTGTACCCTAGACAAAAGCATTAGAGGATTTATTTGGATGTTGATTCTAATGGTAACCATTTCTAGGTGTATGGTTGTTTAAGAAACTATAATTTAGATGTGATGTTTGCATTAGAGGAGGAAATGTGTATAACCAACTTTAATTAAATGTATGGACATTCTACTTCACATGTGAAATTAGATTCAAATTTGGGAGGCAATTATTGATACTAGGTGTGCCAAGGACTTGATAATTAAGTTTTATATTAATGATGATAGCTTCTTCATAGGCCAATGCCAAACTGTTGACAATAAAAACCATTCACAAGAAAAATACAACAATACTTCTACTAGTTTTATATGTGGGGCTTAATTAGGTATACATATTCTAAAATCTTACATTGAAGTCCTAGATTGGTTTATTGGTCTCCCTCTTCATTCTAGTAAAGTGTTAGTATATCAGATAGGTGATGGTGACATGACCAAACTGTGCAAGAAAAGTAGTTTGACACTGATTCTAGTAAGTAATGAAATTCTCTTGCAGATTAAGGTACCAATCATAAGTAACATCCATTAGTGTGAAAGGAAAATGCGTGCATGTAACATATTCATTAGTAACATTCATAATATTAATATGTTTGTCTCTCAACCTCAAAACACAACATATATTTGAAATAATTAATGTGCTATTATGTCATTCTTCCTCTTGAAAGAGAGAAGGATGGTAGATATTGTTCAAGATTCCTCAATAGGTCATACACATCCCGTAGGATGGAAATAGAAGATCTAACCAACCAAGGTTGTTAAGCCATAGTATGATAACATGGGGAGTGTTCCTTACTCGTGAAGGTGCTCTAGATCTATTATTGATAGGGAAAATTGGTACAAATATAGGCCTTCTATGATTTAACAAAGGTGAGACTAGAAGACTAGACTAATCACTAGATCTAGTCACTCTCTTTGGTGACTCTAATGTAATTCAACATAGAAATTAATCTCTTTTATTGAAAGGATCAAGCCTCTTTCAAGTTCAAAAAATAATGTTGATGTGGTTTTTATGCACATGAATTCATAATGAGGTAGCCTCTAACATTCTAAGATCTCAATAGAATTAAACTCCACTCCAAGACATGATTTAAAGGTATGTAGTTGAAAAAATAGGTGATGAAATAGCAGGTAGAGAATGTAGGTTGTTAACTAGGACCATGAATGGATGAATGGCACCTAAAAGAAATTTAAAACTAGGTGAGTTAGCAAATGGATGGATACTCATCTAAAGTGGGTAGATCTTAGAAATAACTTCAAAAAAAAAGGGAAGGGTGGAGAAGAAAATAAGGATTTTAATACTTTAGGAATCACCTTTTAAGATGGATTATTTATGGACAAGTTATTTTAGAACCAATGTTTATTGGTAGTAGCTATTGCACACACATAGACAAACATAGTCAAGTAGTCTGAGATAAATTGATATACAAAATTCAGAGATCTAGTTCAAAGGTTTCTCCTTTTGGAGTAGTTTTTACACACCCATATTTAGGAGATTATGACTCAAATTACAAAGGAATATGGGATAAATTTTGCACATACAAAGAATACTATATCATTGAAAACACTTCTACACACTTAGAAAGATGAGATAGTTAACCAACATGTAAATAATCATTATAATTGCTAATTATTTAATAGCTATTACATGTCTAAAATCAACATATTAATCATAACAAGAGAAATTTTTTATAACTATTACACACTTAGAATTACTGAATCAAATAACCAAAAAAAAATTGATTACATAGAATATGGAAAGAAAAGACACCAACACATGCATGTCAATCAAAAATTGATTTGCTCCTATATTGTTTTTTTTTACCCTTAAAAATGAGGGTAACATATGTTTATATAGATTTAGGTAGGGGTTTACTCATCCTTCAAGTGCATGTAAAATTATGATTACATGGCATAATCAGAACCTTAGTTCTAATTATAGTTACAAAACTATATGTAATTTATACATATAGTTATCTTATAATTGTCAAAAATAAAGTTGTCCTTTACAATATGATGCCACATGTGCATGCTTACAAATAATTTAGACAAATTTCATATTTAATTTCTAAAAAAAGTAGACTATGAGTACAAAACTAACACCTTTGTATTGGTACACATGAAAGTGGCCTTTAAACTAAGGCTAGGTAGATGATTTCATGGATGTATTGATTATGGGAGTCATTGTTGTAGATACTTGTGGTAAACTAGAATTTATAGCATCAATCTTTTTCTTCACCTTCAACTATAGATAACACTTGTGTCTAGCATCATGATGTTTTATTATGATGTTTAAGTTGAGTAATGAGGGTTTGTTCACCCTATTAACCTTCTCGAGGAGATTTGTATGCTATGCATTTGTGTTCTAGAAGTTGATCTTGAAAATTTAAACTTCCATCACCTTATTTATATCAAACCTCAACTCAGCTTCAAACTCTTTGAGTGCCAATACCTAAATAATTACTTAAGATTCTTACATGCTTCCTAAAGGCGTTGATCAAAATTGACTCTACTAATAATCTTGCATGTATTATCCCTTGCCTTAGCTAATTTCAATTCTTCTAGGATTTCCAAAATGAGAGTTTCATGTTCTTGATACTTAGGCATTATTTCCCCATCTATTGTAATGCACTCTATATCCTCCTAAGTTCTTATCACCACTAAACTGAGGGAATTTGATGCTTCCAATGGTGTGATTAAGTCTAGATGGCTATACACCTTATTATTAGTATAAAGAATCAATAACTTCAATTTATTTACATCATATTTTAAAGAATTAATTAATTTATGAGTCTTTGTAATATGGGAAGAAAATTCTTCCCTCATTGCCTCAATGGCCTCTAGAGCATTGTATAATTTTGGTGAAGATTACTAAACTTTAGTCCCAATCATTTGATGGATATGGACTATTTTATACTACTATTTGATTTTCTATAGTTCTTGTTTCAATTCTTGTATAGCCATTCTAGTCCCCTCATGTAATTCTATCATAACATCCTTATGAGTTTTAGCAAGGGAATTGAAGTCCTCTATATATGGGGACTACCCCAGTTGTGTGTTCTTCCTTTTGGATAAGGCAAAATACTTCTTGTCTTTCTTTGAGAATGATCTCCCTCCCAGCTTTATCCTCTAATTTCCTCTTCCTAACCCTTTAGATGCTCCTAAGGACTTATGAAACAAGGAGGTTATTGATTGTAATTCTATGATTTTGAAATTAGGATTTTGAGAATCCTTTGATCTAATATCAAATAACTTTGTGGGATAACTAGATGGGATGGGTTTATTGGTTTTATATCCTTAGTAGTAGCCTCCACTAATTGATCTTCTATTGATTGTTTCGAATTTCCTTTGAGTACTAAGTAAGAAAGGGGGGGCATAGGATTTTGGACTGATCCACACCTCCATATTGGGGTTGTGGGTGGAATGTATATACATGTTTTCCCCTTTTGGCCTTCTTTAGTGATATGATAGTATTATCTTGGAAGGATCTAGTGGAAGGCATTGGTAAATTGATTTAGGTGGAAGAGACATGGAGTTGGGAGATGGCCAATGTTATTTAAATATTATTAGAATCCCTCATTTTGGTATTAGGCTAGGTTGTATTAGTATTGAAAGTAATGTCAAAAGTGGTGGCAATAATAGACATGGCTATCATTATGGAGGAAATTGAAACAATAGTGGTAAAGGTAACATCCTCCACTTTAGCAGTGAACAATGGTGTTTGTAAGACAATACTAAGGATAACTAAACCAAAAATGGGAACAAAAGAGGGAATTTGGGAAGAAACAACCAAAGGCTGAGCCTTCTTACCTGATTGGTCATTTTTGATTGGTGACTTACATTTATTAGTTGTAAATATTATTGCCTTGGCTCTTTATAATTCCTCCACTTTAACTTTTTATTCTTCTACCTCTATTTATTGTTGAAATAAAGATGTGCATATTTGTGTTTGATTAGTATTTGGGTTTTTTATGAAGGGAGGATCCCTTGGCTTCCTCTTTTAACAAACTATGGATTTCTTAGCTAAGGAAGATCCTTGTTGACTCAGGGTGGTAACAACCTTTTTATCTATAGATGTTTACACATTTAATATAACTGGGTGATCTTGGCCTTTTACATTAGAGGAATCTAAGTCAATTAGATCCATTTCAGCTCCCCTACACTTAGTTTCACTCAGTCTAGCATCTTTCTTAACAACCATCAATATTTGGGGAACTTCTTGAGAAGTATTTCTTTATTCCTCTATTTTTGATGGGGTATATTTCCCTATAAGTTTAAAGTAGTACATACTCTAGGGGTAAAATCCTTGTATGCATCTCTTCCACTAAATTGAAGGTTCTCCCTAAATAATATTTAAATGATCCTCCTTAAGCCCCATAATTTGTGTAAAATTTATGACTTGGGCATCATCCTTAGCATTTAAGAACAAAAAATCATGATCATAGGGAACATGTTGTTATGGATTACCAAAGCCCTAGATATTATTTTGAATTTAACTATTAGCATCCCTATCTCTATGAGGAAGGGTAGAAAACTAGTAATGTTTCCTCTTATTACCTGCATCCCTAAAATGTTTCCTCATTGTCTAGCACATTCAACTAATTATCATGAGACCCATAAAATGTGCCTTTCTTTTGTTTTATGATATCCTCTTCTAAAATACACTAAAGATGGAATGTAATCTCTTGCTTTGTGATATTTTTTAACACATACATGGGGAGGCTTAGGGGTTTGACATTATTACTAGTAATCATGATCATTATATAGTCTAGGTATAGCTAGTAGTCACCCTAAGGTGACAATGTATATGATATACTCTTTGATATCCATGATAGTGGGGCCTCATAAATAGCTTGACACAATTATGGGTTTACATATTTGGAAATTTAAGTGATATTATTAGTGTATGCATATATGTTCATCAATGAAAAGTAATCACAGATGTGATTCTTTATGCAGTCAGTACTTAGGCCTCAAAGCTCCCAAAAATCCCTATACACTATTCCCATTATTACATGTAGGAGGTATGACATCATATAAAAATGGCCTATTGAATTGGGTCATTTACCTTTATGTATAAATTACTCCCTTAGGATAAATATGATAATCTCCTTTAGAGAGAATGTCATGTCAGACATCATTAGCATATCTAGAAGTGGAACCTAATCTAGGTGGAGAAAATGTATATTTGGAATGCAATATAGTTTGTTTAGTAGATCCATCCTAATGTGGACCACCATTCTAAATTTTTTAATGAGGGTGGGATATTTTCCCTTTAGGACCATAGACTCCCTATGAAAAATCCATGAGCTCATAGTTTTCTTAATTGAACTATGCTTGTTCCATGTTATGACCCTATACCTATAAAATATTGCATCTAGAATTGGTAAAGATAAATACCTTTGGAAATCATCACTAGAGATGTAATCCATGACCATCTAGTGATCTTTGTGATGTAATAATACATCTTGTGTCATCTTATTAACAAATAACAAGTCCCACATTAGGTTGATCGATAGCATAACTTTGATCTTGGCTATTGTGAAGTGTAATCCTTGTCGAGAGAGAGAGAGAGAGAGAGAGAGAGAGAGAGAGAGAGAGAGAGAGAGAGAGAGAGAGTAGGTATATCATCAATTAGCATTGTGCTAGGGATAAATATCCTTCATGATAAAATGTGATAATAGCATCAATGGTGTCCCATAATTTTATGTAGTTGGCATACATGTCATTAAAAATTGTTGCATTAAACAACATATATGTATACTTTGTGGAATCCTTAATGGAGACTTTTTATGGTGGTAGTACTCCTCTAAATCTCTAAGATGATGAATCCATTACAATTACTTAGTTTTCTCAATTTTAATTTCTTGTACTATGAAAATTCATTTCCATTGGTTGCATCTTTGCAATGGGTTCATAGGGTGGATAGGGCTTTGTCTATAGAGTACCAAGTAAGCTAAAAATTTGATTATAGTCAAATGAACAAATTGATATACACAATTAATTGATATATAATATTGAATTTAATTTCATATTGTTCATGTTTAATGTCCAATGTTCATATACTTTCTTTACGTGCACAATTCAAATCATGATAGTCTAGTTACTAAGGAAGTCACATCTTTATTTTTTTTAGTAAGTGTCATGAAGTTGTTATACTTTCTTAGCTAACTCTAATGGGATATTGGTAGTCAAGAGCTAAGATTAAGGTTTTGTGTTGGTACAAATCCAATAATTGTCATGAACTAAAGGCTTTGAACACAAACCCCAAGCAAAATGTCCAATGACCAAATCCTACAGAATAACGTTTGAACAAAATCTATGAACAATAGCTTTGAACACAAATTTTGATGGAGAATGTTCTAAAAAAAACATAAAATGAGGGAAAACACAAATGTAAGTCATGAACAAACATATGACAAACAAAACCTCCAAACAAAATGTTTGATATGAAAATTCCAAATAGAAATAGTTTCAAATAAAACCAAGTCTCAAAACCTGCATAAGAACAAAACTCCCAAAAGGCATTGCTACATTAGTAAAAAATGTAAAATAGCATTTTTTGTACTTCCAAATGTTGAGATTAAAAGGATAAATATAATAAAACTTCCAAATATCTAAGAAGAAGACTTAACAAAAAGGGCCAAGTCATTTAAAAAATGGGTCCCCATTCTTTTTTAAAGAATAGGGGAATATTGTTATAATAGTATCCTCAAAAAACCATTCAAGTATTTCACACTTATCTAAAAGATGGTTGTAGATGACTAATTTACAAGGGTTTTATCATGAAAATTTGAAATTAAGCTTCTCACCCCATCATGGCACCTTGAAGGCATTCAAACCTCATTGAAAGTTTTTTCTCACTTTCTCATATAATCTATTATAATTTTCATAGTGTTCTACAAGCTTTACCTTCTCATCCTTTTACTCAGACCTATGTAGGAGTACTAAGATTGTAGACTTTTCAAAAAATTTGACCTTAATCACTCCAACCTTTTATGTCTCTCCACTAGCTAAGATATCTTATTTCGTATGTGCCTCCTCTCTCATTTTCATTAAGTTATGCTTCCACCACCTAATATTCTTTTTAAAACAATTGATTTTAGTTTAAAATTAGGACCTAAAAGTCTATCACCTATAGGTCTTCATTTTAATTGAATATGTTAATTTATAACTTATTAAGACATGTGACACTTTTGATCTGATATCAACTCATGTCCCATTATTTACATCCATTTAATAGTCTTTTATACCTTCTAACTAAGCATTAAACCACTTCAAACTTGTCCATTCACATATAAAGACTCTATATATAGTCAGCTCATATACAAGGCATATGCATGGAACATAGAGTTTTTGGTTTGATCATCCCTTATAAGGAATGTGGTGAGATTAGTCAAGGTCACATGTATGATTTATTATTCCCTAATTACTTAGACAAATTAGTATAAATCTTAGATCTCATGGATGTTCACCCATAGGTCTATAGACATGTGGGTGAAATGAGGTTGTCATAGTCCTTATCAGAGGGTATATATGAGTCTCATTCCCACTAAATTTAGATTATAACATATTCAAAAATTATATATTCATGTGATTTCATGGTTTATCATTGGTATTTGAGCTAAATTAAACTTATATCCTTTAGAAGATTATTCATAGACTATTTTTTTATTCTTTTTAGGAATTAGGTGTTTAATTCTTAAGTAAATAAGGTCTGAGTAAATGTAAATTAATAATTAATGTGTCTCAATTAGCCTACTATTTTTTGTAAATAGATATGTATTTTAAATTTTATAAAAATAGTAAGAAGTGTGGAGAAATCAAACTTAACTTATTTTAAGGTAAAACTAATGATGCAGGGTCTTAAAATTTCTATGTAGGGATGGTAGACTATTGTAAATAGGACTTAGAACTTTAGTTATAGTTTATAAAAGAGTTATAAACTAAATAAACCCTATTAATTGGAAATGTAGTCCACTTTTTTCATTTTTTTCCACTTCTAGTGTTGTTGTCCTGGTGGTCTAGCCTTTTTGGGTTTTACTTGGTAGGCTTGTGATACCCTAGCAATGAAATATTAAAGCCTATGTCTATACAAAGCTCAATGTGTGTCTAATTAAATCTTTAGAACCCTTAAAATCTCTTTGTTCTTGAATTTTATTAGAAAACTTAGGAAAGAGAGGAGGGGTTAGTGTGTAAAGGATACACTAGATGCACTTCACACCCCATGTGTGGGTATGTATCCTACATACCAATAATCTGAAGAGGGATCAACCTAATATAGTTATCCCATTTGAAGTGATTGGTAAAATTGTGTGATTTATTTAAATAAATGCACAATTATAATGTAATTTGGATGACTATGGATTGGTATGAGTGCTTGAATAGGCTTGAATTGGTTTTGGAAGGTTGTATGTAGAGAATAGGAAGAGTGCTTGAGTATATTTGCATTTACTTTTTATTCTTTCTTGTGAATGAGTTTTAACCCTTATAAATGTACATTGAATCTCCTTTTATATTTAAAATAATTATCATGGGTTAGTTGAGCTTGCATTAGGCTAATAGGGGAAAAGATAAGGATTCACGAAAATCTAACCATTTGAGGCTAAAGTGAACTTAGACAATAGTGCCAAAAATAAGACACCCCTATGTTTCAATGCTACTATAAAAATTAGGCACTATTAAATTAGGATAATAAGACCTCTGGGGATGGATCTGGGTTTGAGAGGGATGCCTAGGTCTCAAAAAGCTAAGTCTGAGAAGCTTCAAGTGACTAGGAATCAATGAAAGTCTAGTCAAGAAGGGTTGAGTGAGAAAAAAAGATGACCTATAGGGTGGGTGCTATTAGCCATTCCTAATTCAAAAAAAAATCATTTTATATGATTACATTCCCCCCCCCCCCACCTTTATTCTATTGATTCAAAAAACTGAAATGCTAGGATAAAGGAAAAATAGAAAGCATACCTGAACTTACCTATAAGGGAAAAGCTCATGAAGTTGTGTGATGTTGGATGTGTATAGAGAACACACTGTGATGAATGAATTTTCAAATAAAAACATGAAGTATATTAGTTCTTAATAGATCTACTATATCTAAAATAATAATGTAAAAAATTTGATTAAAGGAATAGAGAGGAATGAATACACCTCACTAGGTATGCGAACCAACATGAAACCTATTGTGATGTTGGATTATGCTAAGTATGTACTAAATAAAGAGTAATATCATGAACAGAGCTAAGTGATAAATTACCTATAATGTGTCTCAATAATGTAAATTATATCCCTTTCACTCCGTCATCACCAAATAAGTGAATTTATAAAATCATGTGTGTGTTAATCAATGTCTAGACTGTGTGTCCAATACCTGTGAGTAGGTGGCTCAAGAATATAAAGGCTATCCCTTTAGATCCATCATTACATTATGAAGTGACACTATGAATTGATAATATTATATAATATATGTCATATGAGATGGTTCATGGAGTCCATTAATGTGTTGGAAATCTAACACTGTGGTATAGATAGCCAAATGTGTGCTTGAAACTAAGCCACTCTTGGAAATTTTGAAATATGGAGATTAAGATTGTATGAAAGCCACTTCAAAAATAATGTAATAGGATTATATGAAATCCAAATTATCAATTTTAAATTATATGAAATTATAACTTAAATGTGATGCCAACCACCTATAGATGGAGTAAGGCATGCAACTATTGAGAATGCCTAGAATAAACTGAACTTGGAAACAAAAGAAGATCAATATGCCACATACATTACCCCCAATCACTGATGTCTGGAACATGGATTTTGACATGGAATTTATACCAACTACCCAATATTAATTAAATGTGAGAACCATCATGTCATGCATGATAACCCCCTATATTTGAGAAAAGTGTGTTGAAACTACTAAATCTAAAGGATCTAGAAGTGCAAAAATTATCCCTAACCTAAACTTTTTTCCTATTTATGGAAACCCTAAGTGTTTTTCTATCTATATAGAAGTGAAAAAATATGGAAACCCCTATTTTTGGTGTTACTCTCTATTTTTATTGATACTATCTATTTCTATCTATTGTTTGGTGTGAAAACTAATTGCTAATCTAAGATTATTCGTATTTTTCTACTTTGATTTGATGATTTTGACCTCTAAATTCTATGATAAATATTTTGAATACTGTTATTTTTATTTTTAGGAGGTTTTATATATATGATAAATCCCCTATTTTATGCTCCATCTTTTGAGGGTAAGAATGACAAACTTGCAATAATTTCCCTCTAAAGAAAAGAATCTTACAAGTATGTTAATATATATATATATATATATTCATATTAACATATATCTTTTGAGGGTAGGAATGACAAACTTGCAATGATTTCCCTCTAAAGAAATGAGTCTTACAAGTATTTTAATATATATATATATATATATATATATATATTATTTGATATTTGACAATATGTTTCAAGTTATATAAAATGTTTATACCAAAACATTGTTAGATCAATAGGAGTATTCTTAGATAGATATAACAATGTGAAAGCATGTGCAAAGTACTAAACTAGAACTAAAAATGTTAATTGTTAGTTTTTAGTTAGAGGGATGGATCATGATATCCATCATGGCATCTAAGAAAGCAAAAAAAATGCATGATATAGATCATGGCATTACACACATTTGATAAGAAATAAGCAAACAAGAAATAAGCAAAAAACATACTAGATGAGCCAAGGGGCCATACAAATAAGGGACATGGGCACATGTCACTAAAACTAGAAACAAGCATAGAAGGCATGTTTAAAATCCACATACACATATAAGTGAATTAAGCAAAGTTGGCACATAGGCTATAGGCACATAGATGATTATAAACAAAGGACATTAGAAAATGTCCTAAGGTACAAGCAAGAGACAAGGTGGAATTGAAAATGCAATAACACAAGATATGCTAAGTAAGTACAGAAAGAATGTAATAACTAGAAAGAGATAAGCACATCTAAATGATCAAAGCAAATGTGAGAGTATGCAAACCATCTATAGTACAAGATGAGGTATATGCTAATAAATACATAAGAGCTAGATACTAGTGAGATGTCAATGTAGTATTATGTGTAAGCTATAAAGTAATGTACATCAACATTTCAAATCAAAGTGTGTGGTGTAGAAATGACATAACCTAGATGGTGTAGTCATGTAGAAGATGCCTACAGTGGATGTGTATAACAATGTATGTCTTGCATGTATAAGTAGGAATGCCCCTTCTATGGATATAATGAAGCAATTAGTAGATATATGTCATTGTACACATTCAAATAAGATCAATTAAAGCATGGTAATGTATAAAACTGACATGCAATAGCATGAAATAGCAAATGTAAGTCCTAGCATGATAGTATTGATGTAAAGCATGGATGATGCATACAATCAAAATAATATTAGCATTTTTGAAAAAAATTAAATGTTTTTGTATTTTTTCAAAAATATTTGAACTATATACAAGAATAACTAAGAAGAAATGATACTAACCATTGAGTCTTAGGTGAGACTCCCTATCCTGGTGTCTTGTGTTAAATAACTAAATCATGCTTGATCATGAGGTACGAGTACATGACTGATATTATGAAGTTGAAATGTGTGTACAATGTAATTTCTCTAAAATATCTAAAGTGGAAGCTGAATTTGGGGTCCCCCTATAACTCTAAGAAGTATATGCAATTGTAGGTCTCTTAGGGACCCATCTTGAAGTAGGAGAAGGCACTCACTAAATATGATCTCTTTGTGTAGTTATATGAGATCTTAGTGTAACTACTCTAGGTATGAATACTATCATTGAAAGACATAAAATCTTAAATATATGGTGGTGTATGAACCCTCTATACTAGTGATAGATGTTGTAACTATGGATGAAACTTGAAGTGGAACTAGAACAAAAGCTGGAGGAAAAACTAAAACCAATGGAAGAACTAGATCTAGTGACTAAAAGTTGGAAAATGGCTTTAAAGTAGAGAGTGGTGACTCATAAGGAACTCCACCAGCTATAATAACCTAATTAGCATGAATGAATTTCATTCATTTGTGAACTATAAAAGGTACTCCCTTGAGTTTTTAAATCCATGGTCAAGTAAGTAATATGTCAAAAACTCCTATGCTGGGAACTATAGTGAATGTTTTAGATACCTATTTAGGACCAAAATTTAATGGAAGTAATATCTTTCCCAATGAACTCTAAACATGCCCACTTAACCCACTAATAACTATATCAATCAAAGTGATATTCTACTTTGAATAACCTAAATGTTGTAGTAGTGTGAAGGTGAACATATTAAGATTGGAGCCATTATCAATGAGTACACTATGGATAGGCCAATTATGGATATGTACTCTAATAAAAAGTGCATTGTGCACTATATCATCCTCCATAATTTCCATATCTAAAAAAGATATCAAAGGCCTAGCTAGAACTCTGGACTCATACACACCTATCATACCCCTTAAAGGATGTGTCTCAAATAAATATGCCTAGTATGTAGCTAGTGGAGGATGTGTATGGTATGTATGGTAAACACCTAATGTGTCCTCTTCTATTATTTTGAATTTTATGGAAATGAATCTAAAAATATTTTCAATGCCTTATAGTGTGTTGGCTTTTTCTTTGGAGGCTTAGCTAATGTGCCTAAATCAAGTAGATTATCATCTATCAAATCCTATATATTATGTCATAAAATAATGCATTTGTTTATAGTGTGGAGTGTTGCCCTATGAAAATTTCAAAATGCATGCTATCATATCCCCTAAGAGGCTTGGTTGGATTTGCTTCCAAAATAGGTGGGAGAGTGATGATGTTGCATTTTAATAACTATTATAGAACTCTGGCTAGATAAACTGGTAAATGGGTAAATGCACATCAAGGAGGTGTTGATAAAACCACATGTTGAGGGTGATAAAAAGCTACATTGACTATTGGTTGATTTTGATTATTGTTATCATTGATTTTGACCTTGTATGGGACTTTTCTATTACTCTTGTTTATTGTGTCTAGAGTACTTGAACACTTGAGTTTGCCCATTGAGATTAACTTGACTTCTCTTCCCTTAAGTGTATGGCATATTTCAATGAAGGAAGAAAATATTTTAAACATAATGTATTCATGAAATACTAGTAGAAGGCTCTATTTGAAGATGTATTCTAGCTCTTAATCAGTCATGGGGCTAGTTATCTTAGCTAGAATAGTCTTGTATCTTAGAACATAGTATGTGAGGGGCTCATTTGACCTTTATTTCTTTTATGCAATCTGTGCATATAAAACCTTGTCACCAATTTTGATACTAAAATGTGCTAAGAACATGTCTATTAAAGGATTGAAAGATATGATTGACTAATTTGGTAGACTATAAAACCATTTTAAAGAATAAACCTTTAGGCTCCATGGAAAGAGTTTGGTAAGTATCCAATCATTGGGTACATAATCTAGCCATGCTACATGAAAATATCTCAAATGTGTCTCTGGATCACCCTCACCATCATATAGAGTAATCTTGGATTGAACAAAACCTGTTGGTAAGGGTGTAAAATCAATGTGATGTGTCAATGGTGTATGTATAAGAGTAAAAGAATCTAATGCCTTTGTAGGTCTAGAAACACCTGGCTCTAGATGTTGTACCTTGTATTAAAGAGATCTTATCTCTTTTAAAAGGGATACCACATCAAGAGAGAGGGATGTACTAGCTATATTTAGTGGCATAGAGGAAGGTTGGGTTATTATAAGGGGTTATTGAGACATATTTGGCCACATAGTGTCGTTAATAAGTGGCTACTTTGAATGATTGAAAGAATCAACTTTATTAGCCCTTTTGATTTCCATGATTTATTTCAAAATTAGTGTATGATCTCTAGGTTGTTCCTTAATTCTATCTCTAAAATTTTGTGAAATCAAATCTTTGTTGAGAACAACTTCATTGTCAATAATAGGTGGAAGTTGATCAGTAGTCTAATGTTATGGAGGAGTATCTGTGTGTACATCATCATTTGTAGTTTCATATTTCTCATGATCGTAATTATCCTCATATAAATTTGTATAATCTGGATGTTGTAGAATCAATGATAGGAACATGGTTTTATTGTTTATTCATGGTATATGGTCAATTTTAATGAATCTGAGTGAAATCAGGAGTCTTGCCACTAAGTCTTGCATTTCATATTGAGGGAAGAGATGTAAGGATCTTAGGTGGCATAAGGAAAACAATTTGGATAATAGAAGAAAAGAAAAATTTGATGTAATCTAGAAAAGGAACTAGAATATGCATATAAAGGATACAAAATTTTCCAAAATGCAAGGTGATACTACAAGAAGCAAAGAGGTACTAGTAAATGAAACTAAGGATTTTCCAAAAATTCTTGTGCCAAATACTATGAATTTTTTATTTTTGAATTTAATTTTTGAGTTTGGTATGCAACTAAATTTAAAAAAAATGATGTGAAAAGTATTGTAAAATACTTGAGAATGTATTTGATACAACTAGAATTAGTAAAATAATTTGAAAATTTTATAGAAAATTTGTAGTTTTAGTTTTAAAAGGTTGAGGAAAAATGTAAAAATATTTCTAAAATTATCAGTATATTTTTCCTAATGTGTTGAATGTGTTTTGATTCCAAAAGGACCTAGTATGTATAAACTAGGGTTTGAACAAAATATGTGATATTTTTATAGTGAATTGATAGATTTATGATTTTTAAATTATATAAAAATCAAGAAATTATAGCAAAAAATCAAAGATAATTATCCCTAAGGTTTCTAGGGTTTGTGTATAAATTCAAAGTAAGTCAGGTTCACCAAATGTTTTATTCTTTTTGGGAATTCTGTGTTTTATTCCTAAGAAAATAAAAGTTTGAGTAAATATAAATCAATAATTAATATGTCTCAATTATCCTACAAATTTGTGTAAACAAATATGTATTTTACCTTTTCTATAAATATTAAGAAGTGTGAAGATATTAAACTTAGCTTATTCTAGTCTAAAATAGATGAAGCAAGGTCTAGAAATTACTATGTAAGGATGGTAGACTATCATAAATAGCACCCAAAACTTTTTTTCTAGATTGGACTAGAGCACCAAACTTAGGACACCCTACTACTTAACACTATAATCTACTTCTATCATTATTTTCCACTTCTAACATTGTTATCTTGGTGGTCTAGCCTTTTTGGGTTCTTCTTGGTGGGCCTATGACACCTTGGCAATGAAATATTGAAGCCTAGGTCTGTGTGGAGCTTGTTATGTGTCTGATTCAATCTTCAAAACCCTTAGGAACTCTCAGTGCTTGAACTTGAGTAGCAAACTTAGGAAAGAGAGGAGGGGTTATTGTGTAAAGGATATGTTGGATACACTTCACACCTTGTGTGTGGGCATGTTGCTTACATACTAACACTTTGAATAGGGATCAAGCTAATGTAGTTCTCCCATTTGGAGTACTTGGTGAAATTGTGTGATGTATGAAACTAGATGCAAAATTGTAATGTACTTCAGATGACTAGGGATTGGTATGAGTTCTTGAATAGGCTTGAATTGATTTTGGAAGGCTGTATGTAGATAATAGAGAAGAATTCTTGAGTATATTTGCTTTTATTCTTGATTCTTTCTTGTGAATGAGTGTCAACCCTATTAAATGGACATTGAATGGCATTTTATATGGAAACTAATGATCATGAATTATATGAGCTTCCATTAGAATGATAGGGGAAAAGACTAAGATTCAATAAAATATAACCATTTGAGGTTAAAGTTAACTTGGAAAATAGTTCCAAAAATAAGACACACCTAAGTTTCAGTGCTTCTAGCCTAATTGGGCACTATTGTCCTAAGAGGATGAGACATTAAGGGATGGATCTAGGTTTGAGAGGGATACCTAGGTCTCAAAAAGCTAAGTTTGAGAAGATAAATGTGATTGGGAATCAGTGAAAGTCTAACCGAGAAGGGTTGAGTGAGTAAGAAAGAGGACCTATAAGTTGGGTGCTATTATCTATGCCTAAGTCATCCAATTTTGCATTTTATATGATTACACTATTCATTTTTTCTAAATAATAATACCCTTGGTGACTATAGACAAAGATCACTTTTTAAGGTAAATATCACATGAATCCTATGAAATTTGAGGCATTTGGAGATTATTAAGGTGATAAACATCTCAAATAAACCAAAACACACTTGAAACAGGGTGATATGCTCACTCACTTAAGGCATCTTTCCTTTTTTTTAATATACTTCATCAAGATAAATTGGATGATGAAATGGACATTGAAAGGAGATAATTGACCTCTAAAAATGTCACATAAAACTATTCTTATCCATCAAATTTTGGCATGAAGAAATAAGATCAAAACTAGACCCTACTTGAACGGATAAGGCATAGTCACCTATTTTCACTTTTAGTGATTGTTCATAAACAAGGGGACATGAATCTAAAAACCAATTACACTAAATGTGATCTCATTGTGACACCACACAATGTCCAAATTTTTATTTCCCAACTCTCTCTCTCTTTCTCTTTCTCTCTCCTACACGTACCATGCATTCAAATTTTGCCTTTCTAAGGTTGTAAAGGCATAAATGGAAGAGAGAGAATGTTTCATGAATTTATAATACTTGAAACTTGATCCAAACCATTAAAATAAAATTTTAAATTCTAAGAGACCTTCTAAAACTATTGTTTCCCTACAATTAGATCTTCTAAGGCCATATAAGTTCCCAAAAGTTCTTGTAAAGGAGTATTTTACTCATTTTATGCATTAAACTACAATTTTTTTAGGTTATAACCATTATTTGACCCATGTATGACATTAGGTACATTTTAAAACATCTTGAAACATTTTCCTTTGAAGGTGGTATGTATAACTCCTCAAAAATAGGCCAAAAGGTGACCAAGATGACATTTTAGCACATAAGAACATGATAAAAGTTTGATACATGATATTATGACCTTAAATACACATTAATAACATTTTATAATGACTCTAAACCATTTCATGACCTTTACCACATTTGACAACACTAAGACCTTATAAATGACTCCTAAGACTAGACAAGTACACATGAGGCCAAACCTTGGATAGTGTTAGACAATGACTAATGTTACCACATGAAGACCATTTAAGACCATAACAACACCATATAAATTTTTTGATAACCCTATGAAATTTTTAACCTATAGGGGTTGCCCATTTTTTACTTGGCTTAAAATTTGGTAAAAAAAAATAGCAATTCATATGGGTAACATGCCTGCAATGATAATGGATCAGTGGCTTTAACCTCCCATTGGGAAATGGTGTCACCCTTAATATAAAAATAAAACTAACAAGCCTTATAAAGACTCAAACTCACACTAAAACAAAAAATAAGAATCAAACACACTATGTTAAAGGTATTTAGTAAAAACACAAAACAAGAAACACTCAAAACAACACACCTAACCTATTATGTAGATATCTAAAAAATGTTTGACATGATGAAACAACCCTTCTTGGTTCAATTAGGGTTGAAAAAAATGTTTCTAGAGTCACATCTACTTCATGATAAAAATCACCATATGATGGATGTTTTTCAAAGATAACTTTTTAGTGAAGGTGATCATATTACTTACCACTCATGAAACCTCTACTAGATACAAGTTCTCCATTTGAGACTCCTTTGAATGGTCCCTTAACTCTCCTTGAGGCCTGTTTGACATTATATCCTACTTGGTCTCTTTCATGTTCATTTGATGCTTCTTAATTTTTTATTTTGGATTCATGAAACTTTGTCCAACTTCACCTTCATCCAAATTATGATGTGTCAAGTGTTTTGAGGCATCAAACTTGCCTTCTTTTTGGCTAAATACATTTGTGAGTTCATCAAGATTAGATCAATTCATATGTTACTTATCACTCACATAAAGTTCTTCCTTGACTTGATTACATTCATGTAAGGATACCTTATGTTTTATAGGGACTTAAAACTCTTATTTTTGGTCATTAGGTTCACCACTGACCCTACCACCAAGATCACATTTCATTTAAGGATAAGCAAGCCAATTTTCTTAATCAAACTCTTGTATTATGGTATGGTAATATTTCCATAATTAATAGCATTCATATTTATTATCATGTTCATGGATATATTCATCTTAGGTAGGTATAAATCCATATTCTTTTTCTTACCATGATCTAACACACTTAAAACCACATCATCACCATCCATATGAATAAAATACTTTCCCCATGTAGCTTGTTAAAGGGCATCATCAAAGCTTAACTTAGGAAACAAATCATATTATTCATGTATGATATATGTAACAAGATTTATCTCTTCAATGAGATTGTATGGAGCAGACCCATGTTGATCAGATCTCCACTCATCAATATAGAGGTTAGGTATGCCATCTATAGGTGTCAAAGATTCTTGGTCACTAGGATGGTCTTCCTCTTCATTGATATTGAAGTTCATGTTTGAAATATTAGGCACACATATATCCACATGAAAATTAGTAAAGGGTTAGTAATTGATAGATATTTCATCACCATACCTAGTCCTAAATTCCATATAGGACCAATCTAATGTCAAATACCCCACAATATTAGTGGTGAAGTTATGTGACAAGTAAAGGGGAAAAGGAGGTGGAATATCTACAACCACCACATATTGAGAGATAGAGAATTTAGGAAAAACATGGAGGGTGAGATTTAAACCTATTATAATTCCAAATTTCTTGAAATTTAATCTATATAACTATAATACCCCCTTGGAGTGTGACTCATACTTCAAATTTAGTTTGTCTTCTACTTGTTTGGGCATGACTGATGTACTTAATCCACTATTAGTAAAACAATTTTATACCAATGAGTCTCTAATGATGATGGATATGTATAATGTTTGAGGTTTATCCTTTATTTTAGTTTTTATCAAATTCCCACCCTTGGTCTTCACTTCATTTTTCAAAATTTCCCTTCTTTCACCAAGTTACCTAGATGATGTATTGAACTTGAAGAGATCATTTTGGAGAAGGTTTATTTGTATAATAATGGATAGTGTTTCCTACATTGGGATTATTAAATTAACCTTATTAATCTACTCCATAATATTTATATGAGAGTTTCCAACCTTATCATGCCCTCTAGGAGCTATATCACCACCACTAGCTTCTTTTACTTGATGCATAGGAGAAGGCATAGAAGGAGCTTTAAAATTTTGAATTTTATGATCTACCTAATTTACAAGTTCTAAATTTGACATAAATAATATTTGAGGTGTTTGGTATTTCATATTTGGACCACCACTTATCCCTTATACTTCCTCAACCACTCTTTTTTGATCTTGTATTTAGAGCTATGGAGTTTGATCAAATGTTGAGATTACCTTGGTAGTTGACTACACACGATCCTTCATGATATTAATTCATCACTATATCATCTAATTGAGTATCTCCTACATTTTTATCTTCCATACTATGTCTGTATTCTTGAGTCATGGAGGGCATTATTTCCCATTAATCTATATAAGCTTGATTTAATGGATTATTTACATAAGTGGAAACTTCATGAGGTTGGTCCCATGAAGGCTACTCTCCATTATCATGTGTAAGATTTTCTTAGATAGGTACAAGTGATTTGGAATTATAATTATCATTCTAATTTTATCTATTATGTTGCCTTAAGTTAGTTTCCTGTGTCCTTGGTATTGACCTTGAAAATATTATCTAGGAGCTTGATAAGACTGATGGGACTAGTAAGGGCCTTGGAAAGACCTCCATTACTATTATTATTTTTTCCTCTTAAGAGTTTTAACATATTATCTAAGAGTATTCATTAAAAAATCTTTCCTTTTCATCACATGGTTGATTACAGGTTTTCTTAGGTGTTATCTTCCCATATTGAATACAACAATTCTCATCCCTTACGGTAGTATCATAACCATTAGGCAAATTATCTCCTCTAATGGATTGAATCAACATAGATATGTCACTATTGTAATATTTTAGGACATAAAGGAAATAATTATGGTAAGTAGGACTTAAAAATGTTGGGATCCTTTCCAAAGTCTTTTGTAATCTTATGTTGAAGTCTTGTATGACCTCTTCAGGTGCTCATTTTATTATATTCAATTGTTCAATCAAGGATAAGTGATTAGATTTGAATTCAGATCTCCCTATCAAGGTGTCACCAAATTCATATCATGTATTGATAGAGTTAGGAGCCAAATTTACATACCGATAAAGTGATTTCCCTTTGAAATAAATAGCGAAAAACCTGATGGCAACATCTTCTTCAGTGATGCTATGTATATTTCAAAAATTGGTAATGTTTCTTATGTGTTTAATAATAGTAGTGACCAATTTTCCTATGTATGAAGGAACATTTTTGAGGGATGACATAGATATTTAAATATAGTGAGAAATTTCTAAATGAATATGGCCATTTAAGTAAACAAAGGTCAAGTTCCTTAGGGATTCCATCATATAAGTTGGACCCAAGAAGAGTCTCCTAATAGGTAAGTCAGCAACCAAAGATTTCTTGGAGTATGGATGGGAATTATAAAACCTCTTTTCTTTAACTTAACAGTAACGTAACTCTAAAAATTTAAGAGTAATTCCTTTATTATAAGACCTTGTATTTGCCTTAGACATGAAAATGAAGCACTAGTCTTCAACCAAGATACAATGAGTGCTAGAGTCACCAGATACTGCATGAAGGAAGCTTTACAATTTTGAATTTACCAAGATCAACATCTAAATTTGATAAATTATTGGACCATGAGGTTACACTAGGAATACCAAAAGTTCTATCAAAAAAATTTCACACTATGGAGGTCTACTCTAGCCTCCTTAAATTTGATGTAACATGGAAACATCTCTCAAGTTGTGGATGACCTATGGGAGAGATGAGTCTCTAGATTAAAGGGATAGATCCCTTATACAACAACTAAAACTAACCAATAACTTAATTAATTTGAATGGAAAGGGATATAGGGATATTAACACTAATCTAACAGAGTTGATTGATCTAAGTAACAATTTAGGTGGCAGTTCTACCCTAAATGATGATAAAACTTTTAGGAGCAATAAATTTTACACTATAGCTCCAATTGGCTCATCATTTGAACCATTGGAAATATAAGAATGATAAGAACATGGTGAGATGGAATGGATCTCCACTATATGGTTTTTGGCCCCTAAAAACCTAATGGAAGTGCCCCAAATTTCAATTTTAGTAGTGTAGTCTAAAAATAGTAAGTTTCTAAAAATAGTAATTCCTTGAATTTTGTATTGTTTTAAATAATGGAAGTCAAAAAAATTAATATCCCTTGATATTGGTGACCTTCCACATCCTCCTAATACTTTAAAAATGTGTATAAATGAATATGTAACTTGAAATGGAAATCAGACATCTCTTCCCAGAGATAAGCATATAGTTGTATTGTGATCTTGAGTAATAAAACATCTCTTCTCAGAGAATTCATTATTACTATGTCATTTTTATGTTATTGAAATATATTTAAATAAAAAATTATAATTTTTTGATCATTGATACACTAAGATTAACTCCATAAGCCTACCTAGGCCTACACTATGATAAGCAATTTACAAAACTGATCTCAATACCCAAGGTTATCCTAATAAAAGTGTTTCAACATGAAGGTAAAATGAAATGTGTTTCTCAAGGTATAATAATAGTAGGTCTTATAATAGACACTAATAATCTTATTTACATTTAAATACATATAAAACAACAATTCACACTTCATGTGACTTGCTAGAAGTTAGATTACTTACACCAAGCATGAAAGAGTGGAATGAATACGATGGGATATAACTATTACTTGAGATTAACCATAAAATAATTCATAAAAACTAAGTAATAATTTGAGAATTGATAAAAAATTTTAAATATTTTATTCAAAATTAGTAGTCATTTTAATAGGGCTTTAGCATACTAAATGTGGATATATTACAAGGCCAAAAGTGGCAACTTATATAGAGAATGAGGAAGAGAGAGGAGAGTAGAAGGAGATTTCCAATTGCCTATATGAGATTTAAGAACAAGGAGGATTTATTTAATATTTAAAATATACTTTCAAAGACATGTCTCTCTCCTCTGAAGATGCTCCAATCTTTAATTAGCTGAGTTAGAACTTCAGCTTGACACCTTGCACATCTTATTGAAAACTACCCTTCCTTGCATAAGAAGAGTGGAAAATGGGATTATCACTCATGAATTATCCATGAAATCCTTCATAAATTATCATTTTATACCTTACCTATATTTATAAACTCATTTTCTTAACATTTTAGGGGTACTAATCATTCATATGCTTAGGTGTCTTGAAACTCTTCATTTCCAATGCCTAGCTTTGTCCAAGTGGCTCAAAACTTGAGTTAATATTATTAAATGAATTATGTATCCATTATTGTATTTTAAATATCTTATTATACATATAAAAATCCTACTTGGTTCCTAGAATAACTCTTAACACGCCATTTTACTCTTCAATCTCTCATTAGGCCTATTTTTCTTATAGCCCTAAAATCATGTAAACCTCCTGATGTAGAGTAGTGTATAGATGTTAATAAAAAACTAAGGTTATATTTGAGAACATAGTATATATTTTTAACTAAATTAAAATTTTAATTTCTATACTCTAAGTGGAAGTGCCTTTTTCTACCTTTCTCTGCTTAATTAGGCCTCAATTAGGCCTCCTTATATAGAAGCCTATTTTTTTGATCCAGATCTTACCCACACATTTTAAACCACCAAAAATCATGTGATTAAATTTAAATACCATATTACAAAGCTCTATGCCAAATTTAAGGCTCTGAGACCCTGTGAAAGTGTTAGAACCATGAAATGGCCTTGAAACTTAGTCTCATTTTAGGCATGTTTGAGACTACCTTGAAAAATGAGCTTTGTTTGATCACTTATATAAATTATATTAAATATTTTTGGACTTTAATAGATTAAATAAATCCCAAATGACATATTATAATAATTTTAAAGTGTCTAACTATTCAGAACCCTTAACAATACAAAAGATCTTTAAAAAATAGTTCATTTATTGCAGTTCATATAACTAAAAGTATATATGAAGTACAACTAGATAATATGAATTGAGTCATCAAAAATTTACATGAGATTTTAAATTAAAATCAATTGATTTCATTTTATTTTAATACTCATCTCTCTCAACTAGTTTATTGATACAGTTTTTATGCACACTAATTCGTAATGAGGTAGCCTCTAACATTTACAGATATTAATGGAGGTAAACTCCACTCCAAGGCATGAATTGTAGATATACAATTTTAAAAAATAGGTGATGGAATATAAATTATGGCATGAAATTTATTAACTAGGACTATGCATGTATGGATGTTATCTAATAGAAATTAAATCTAGACGAGTTGGTAGATGGATGGATATTAATCAAAAGTGGGTAGATATAAAAAATAAATGGAAGGGTTGAGAAAAATATAAATAATTTAGGAATTTAGGAATCAAATTTTATGTTCGATTATTAGTGGACAAGTTATTTTAGAACCAATGTTTATTACTAGTAGTTATTGTACAGACACACACAAACATGGTTAAGCAGTATAAGATAGTTTGATATAGGAAACTCAAGTATCTCAATCAAAGGTTACTCATTTTAGAGTATTTGTTGCACAAAATTACTTAGTATATTATTACTTGGACCATGGAGGTATCTAGGATACTTTTTTCACATTCATAGAAGACTATATCATTGAAAAACACCTCTACACACTTAAAAATATGAGACAATCAGCTTTCTTGCAAATAATCAAAATAATTGATAATTATTAGATAGATATTACACATATAAAAATATAATATTAATCATAAAAATAATAATTACTCATATATTTTTCACACTAATAATTATTAAATCAAACAACTAAAAGATAAAACATAATTACATAGAATTTGGAGAGAAAATACACCAACACATTTACTAAAAATAAAAAATTGGTTTGCTTTTGTATTGAATTTTCCAACCCTCTAAAATGTGGGTTAAATATGTTTAAATATACATGGGTAATTGTCACCTCATCCTCAAAATAAATTAAAAATTATGATCACATGGTGTGATTAGAACCTCAGTTCTAATTGTAGTTTTAAAAATTGTATGTAATGTATGTATGTATATATATATATATATATATATATATATATATAGCTATCTTAAAATTATTAACCATTAAATTTAGCATTTAAATTTAAATGAAACATGTGAATTATTACTAATAATTTATTCAAATTTATATTCAAGTTCTAAAAGAATTATACAATGAGTACAAAACATAACTCCTTTGAATTGATATGCATAAAACTAGCCCTTCAACTAAGGCTGAGTGGATGCTTGTATGAATTATCTAACTTTTGTGGGAGTTATTATTGTTGATGTTGGTACTAAAATGTAATTTATAACATCAAACTTATTATTAACCTCCAAATCAAGATCACAATTGTGTCCCACATCATGCTACTACCTAAAAATGTCTAAGTTGAGTAATGAAGGTCAGTGTAGCCTATTAAATTTCTCTAGGAATTTTGCATGATTGACCTTTATATTTTGGAAATTTATATTCAAAATTTTAACTTATATAAACCTTATTTATATAAAAAATCAACTCAAATTCAATGTATTCAAGTGTTAATCCCTAAAGACTTTTCTTAAAATTCTTAGATGTTTCTTGAAAGAGTTGAGCAAAATTAATTTTGCTAATAAGCTTACATGTAATATCCATTGCATTTGACAATTTTAATTTGTCTAATATATTCAAGATGAGATTTTCATGATCTTTATAATTGGGCATCATTTCCCTAACTATTGTGGCCCACTCCCTAGCTTATTATATTCTAATCACCACCAAAGTGAGGGTGTTTGATGCCTCTAATGGTGTCATTAAGTCTAGGTGGCTCTATGCCTTATTAATAACATAAAGAATTAATAATTTAAAATTATTTTCATATTGATTAAAATAATTAAATAATATGGGTGTATATAATATGGGGGGACAATTATTCCCTCATTTCCTCAATTGCCTCTAGAGTATTTTAACATTTTGATACAGCCCCCTAGACTTTGGTCTGAATCCCTTGAGGGATATGAATTATTTGTTGTTGCTCGATTTTATCTAATTCCTATTAAATTTACTATCTAACCATCTATGTCCCCTCATGTAATGATATCATAACATCCTTGTGAGTTTTTGAAAGATAATTGAAGTCTTCTATGTATGGAGAATACCCCAATGATTTATTCTTCCTTTTGGATAAGGCATATACTTCTTGTCTTTATTCAAGAATAATCTCCCTCCCAAATTCATCCTTTAATTTACCCTTCCTAAGCCTTTCAATCATTCCCAAGGTATTATCAAACAATAAGGCTATGGATGGAAGTTCTATGATTTTAAAATTAGGCTTTTGGGAAGCCTTCGATCTAAGTTCAACTACCCAAAGTGGGATAATTATTGGGACTAGATCTATTGATTGTGTATCCTTAGTTATAGCCTCCATAGATTGATCTTATACTAATTATTCTAAGGCTCCTTTGAGTATTGAGTTAGGAATTGAGGTCTATATGTTTTTATACCAATCCAAACCTCCATATCAGGGGAGTGGATTGAATGTAAATACTTGTTTACCCCTTTTGGCCTTCCCTAAGGATATGATAGTAGTATCTTGGGAGGAACTATTGGAAGGAATTGGAATATTGATTTATGTGGAAGAGAGATGGAGTTGGGAGCTATCCATTATTGTTTCAATTTTATTAGAGGCCATTGTTATGATCTTTATCTAGATTATAGTAGTCCCAAAGGGAATGTTAGGAGTGGTGGCAATAATGTACATGGCTAGAATTATGGTGTAAATTGAAACAATAGTGGTGGAAGAAACATCCTATAATTTTAGAGCTATCAAAGGTGTTTGTAAAAAAATAGTGAGGGGAATTGAAATATGATGGGTAGAGGTAACATCCTACACTTTTGGAGTGAGCAAAGTGGTTTTCAAGATAAAACTGATGGGAACTAAACTAAAAAAGGGAATAAAATAGGAAACTTGGGAATAAGGGACTAAAGTTTGAGCCTTCATACCTAATTGGTCATCTTTAATTGGTGACTTCCCTTTTTTAGATGTAATTCTTAGTGCCTTATCTCTTTCTCGGTCCTCCTCTCCATCTATTTCTTATTCTATTATTGTTTTTTGTTGAACTAAAGGTGTGCATATTTGTGGTTGATCAATAGTTAGATTTTATGTGAGGAGAGTATTCGTTGACTTACTCTTATATAATATTATAGCCTTCAATAATGGGGAGGAGGCTCACTAAATTAAATCAATAAGAACGTCTTACACCATAAATGTCTACAATAGTGGTATAACTAGGTGATCTTGGCCTTGTGCATTAAATAAGCCAAAGTTATTTGGATATTATTGAGATCCTATATGATAAATCTCACTCAACCAAGGATTTTTATTAACAACACTTAATATTAGGGGAGGTTATTGTGAAGGCTCCCCTTGTATCTCTATTTATTGCTACAGTATATTATCACATAAGTCTTAAGGAGACCACCTTCCATGGGGTGGCAGACTTGTATACATCTCTTGTACTGAAATTGAAGGTTCTACTTAGATAATATTAAAATTATTCTCTTTAAGGCTTAAAAAATATGCCCTTTATAAAATTTGGGCATCATATTTTGCATTTAAAAATAGAAAATCATGGTCATAGGGAAAATCCTAGTATGGAATACCAAAACCCTGGATATGCTTTTGTATTCAACCATGAGGATTATAGTCTCTATGAAGTAGGGAAGGTAATTGATAGTGTTTCCTCTTATTGCTAATTTTTTGGTTTGCTAAAATTTTGTTTATTTTAGTGTGAGAATTCCTCCCTACTAGTTTCTTATTTACAATGGATTCAATAAGTGGCTAGGGATTTGTTCACATAGTAGCAAGTGAGATTGACCTTTTTTTGTAATAAAATGAACAGATCGATGGTCACATGTCAATGATATCCTTTTTGCATTGAATTATACTTCATGCACTTTTAATGTCCAATGTTCATATTTTTGATTTACTTGCACCATTAAAATCACATTATTTTAGTTGTTGCATTACGTTCTTTACAAAGTGTCATGAAGTAGTTATGCTTTGTTATCTAAGTCTAGTGGAATTTTGGTAATTGGGAGCCAAAATTTAGGTTTCATGTTGGGACCGAGAAAATAATTCTCATAAACCAAAGGATCCAAACACAAACCCAAAGAAAAACATTTTAATACTAAATCCCTTAGAATAATATTTGAACAAAATGTCTAAATAAAATCTCTGAATAAAAGCTATAAAGCACATAAAGCCAACAAAGATTGTTCTACAAAAATTATCTGATGAAAAGTCCCAAACAAAATATTTGATGAAGAGATTATTTAAGCTTGAGTACTACACAAATATGAAAATTAAAATGCTTTATATGAAAAATCTAAACAAAATGAATGATGAATAAGTGTCGAACACTTTAGACATCTAATTCCTAACACCACTTGTGTTGAAATTGTCAATCTTAATAAAATTTCACTCAAATGCACATTATAGATCAAAATCCATAAAATGTTATATATGGTTCAAAATTTTCATTTACAAGTGCCAATTTAGGTCAAAGTATCCCTAAATGGGGCAATGTAATTTTTGGGCCAACTAACTTTGATCAACTCATTTTGAGTCAAAATAATGATTTTGTATTTTTGTGTCCTAGATCACTCTTTTCTTATAAATTCATTGATACACATCATGTACCTTTTTTATTTTTTGTTGGAAACATTCTAAATGGGAGTATGGTTATAACACATCTAGCATCACCTTCCAATTCTTCCTGAGTCAAATTACAACTCAATAATATGACTTTTTGACCATTTTGATTAATTGAGGACCAATTTCCAAATAATTGCATAAATGTTGATTAACCTTGTTTAAGGATAATTAATCCAAATCAAGATATTAAGTGGATTTTCCATGAGATTTTTTAAATATTTATTTTTGGAAATTAATTTCTATTATCTGCATCATCAGGTGATATCATCTATGGGGTGGCATCCATCAAGCCATAAGTGCATAAAATATCAAGATTATGGGTCTCCCAAGCCTCTTTATTACTCCCCATGCCTCATTTATGTCCCTTATTCCAAAGTCATGATGATAATTATGGATTTTAACTACATAATCTAATTAATCCATGACCACACATCTCAATCTTGAGATGGATGGTCATGGTTGATTCTGGTCATTCTCGAAAATATATAAATAGAGAGGCCATGGACATAATTTTTAAGATTGATTTTTGAAATGTTATTATGTTGACTTGTCTCCATAATCCTTTGCATTTGACCATTGATTTTAGTTTCAAGCTTCATTCATAGACTAATTTAGTGATTTCACATCTTGAGTCTAGTTTTTAAGGAGTGTTCTTGAGACCATGGAGGAGTTTTTCCACCATTGTTGATAAAGACAAGGATTATTGATTAGGGGAGAACACATTTTTGAGACACTCTTGGATTATGGAATCCATTTGGGAAGGTAACTAGTATTCTTTCTTTCATTTGTTTCTTCATTATCATTTCCAAATTCTCCTTGAATATATAGGCTTAATTCAATTTGTTCTTATGCATTCTTCCTTTGGTTTATTGGACTAATGTTTGACTAACTTGCTATGTAATCCTCTCTACATTTTGGCACAGCCGGTGAGACCGCAACCCATAAATTTTCTCACAAATCTTCTACAAGCAACCTACTAACTATTGTAATGTATGCTCTTAGAGTATGGAAGCAAAGGAAGTAAAAATTTATGTAAAAAAAGTGTATTTTTATAAACTATAGTTTTGTTCTTAGGATGGCCCAATTCAACTCTAGTTCATCCTAAATCAGCTTTGGATCATCCTAACTCACGTCTAGCTTATCCTGATTGAACTCTGGTTTGACCCAACTCAACATTAGATCATCCTAACTCACTTGTCCAACCTAACTCACCTATCTAACCCAACTCACCTATCAACCTAACTTGCCTATCAACCCAACTCACCTATCTAACCTAAATCACTTGTCTAACCAAAATCACATGTCTAACCCAAATCACCTATCCAACCAAACTTTCCTATCAACTCGACTTGCTTATAAACCTAATTTGCCTATCTAACTTGACTCCATTGTCCAACTCAACTTGCCTGTCAATCCAACTCACCTGTCAACCCAACTTGCCTGTCCAACCCAACTTGCCTACCAACCCAACTCACCTATCAACCTAACTCCCTACCAACATAACTCACCTGTCAACCTAACTCCCCTATCCAACCCAACTCACCTACAACCTCAACTCCCCTGTCAACCCAAGAACTCATTTTTCAAAAGTACTTATTTCATCCTCAAAAGTGTTTCAAAGATAAGCAACTTGATATCATTTTTATTGTAGGATCTAAATGGAAAGTCATCTAAGAAAACTAAATTAGTGCCTTTCAAACTTCATTTGAGTGTTTTAAAATGAATTAGGAACTCTCTTTTTGGGCTTAATTAAAAATTTAGGTGCTTAAGTGAATGTTTTGATAAGTTAGGCTTTCAAAGTTACACCTTAAGACCAAGGGGTCAAAATAACACCACCCAATTGTTAAACTTGGTGCTTAAAAATAAACTCACCTTTTCAAGCTGTTTTTATTCAATTAGTTGTTTAAATTAGAACTTGTTTGGAAAAAAGAAGGTTTAAGTATGTATGATATTCTATTTGTCCCCTTTAGGGAAGCCTTGGAATCAAAAGTGCCATCCTAATTGAAAAAATCTTAGTCTAATTCTTAGAAATAATGTCATATAAATCACTCCCCAAAATCTCATCATAGTATTGGGTGACCTTGATATGACCCTAAAGTCTTTCTATTTTATGCTTTTTTATTTCATGGAAACTTGGATTATGAGGGGAATGTCATTACCTCATGTGAGTTCTTTGGGAATTTTTGACTTGGGGTTTCACCTCCAAGCATTAAATTAACCCACTCTCACTAGGATCAAAAGTTTTGAGAATTTAAACCACCTTCTAGTGATGGAGTTTCACATGGGATGTATCTACACTTTGGACATCACACTACACTGAACAAATAGTAAGATGTAGTGGTCATAAAAAGGACTAGACATTTTTGTAAAAATCCAAGTGCCATGGGCACCCAATTTCCATGATTTTATTTTTAATTATTTGGTATGAAAGTCATTGTGTAATTTATGTCCCTAGAATGATCAAAAACTTGGTAGTTTAGTCAACCCCACTTTACCATACCTTGTTACTTTAGACTTATGATGTTTGTTTTTTGTCATTAGCTTACTTGGTCTTTATTTGTGTCTAAAACTTCTTATTAAATAAACTAGCTTAACCAAAACACATTTTCCTCAATTTTCTTGAGCAAGGGAGGCACTACAATGCCCAATTGGAAAATTTATCTTTTCCTTATTCAAATTGTTATAAAAAACTTTTGTCATATCACCCACTTTGGTGCAGTCATGCTACCCAATTGAGTCTAGATATTTTACCCAATTTTTTTAAGTCCCTCATTTATAATCCACATTCAAAATTGAACATTTCTAAGTTTTAAGGGTTGGTGTGTCAAAGTGGGTTTGCCATTTGCACACTAAACTTGTTCTAACTTGGGTTTAATTTTCTATTTATATTGAGGGCCATTTAGTAGAATCAAAATCACATTATCATCTTAGTGGACTTAAGTCATCTTGTGTATCACTCACACTTTGAGTCCTAGAACATATTTTATCCTAATAGAACCATGTGGTGATGTTGTGCTACCTATTTGGTCTTAGCTTTGTACTTAGTGATTCATGCATGTTTTTACATCTTGAGTTAGTTCATTTCATCTTCTTCATAATTTGGAGAGATTTCCTTAATTTTATAAGGCCAACTCTTTGAATTTGAAACTAAATTTTATGGTATAAATATATCATAAATATCTAGGCTTTGGTGTACTAGTTTTCACTTTGGATCTTTGAGTTACCTTACCCTCCTCCAATTTATATGATTTTAGATTTACCAAAGGTTGAGTAAATTTGTGAACCAATTATTCTAATTATGTGTGGTTCCAAGCCACCCTCTATTTATAATATCTTTGGTGCCTTAGTCATTTGTTTTAATAAAACCAGTAATACCTTATTTGAATGCTTATGAAACATTGTCCAAATCTTGACAAAACATTAAGAACACTCTTTTTAAACAATGGCACTAAATTACACTTGAAATAGGGTTTATTATGAACCTAGTTGCAAGGTAGAGCATTTTTATGATGGACATAAGCACTCCATCTTGTTTGAGGTTGTTTCCCTATTTGGGCCTATCTATTCAAAACCAATCACATCCATGCTAGTTGTCTACATCATCCTTGCCCTTCCCCTTTGATTTGTTATCCACACTCTCAAGTTATTATTTTGGGGTATCCTTATTCTCCTTCAACTTGTATGAGAAAGAAAGCTCCACAACATGCAAAGGTTACCATTTTAGGACCTCCTCCTTTGGATTTCACAAGTAACCAAACTAAGAAACATCCAGTCATTACTATATTAGGACCTCATTTTGTTTTCATGATAAACCAAACTAAGAAGCACCTAGTCATCACCATTTTAGGACCCTTTCCTTTGGTTTGCATAATCAACCAAATTAAGAAGAATCTAGTCATTACCATTTTAGGACCTCCTCCTTTCATTTACACAAGAAACCAAATTAAGCAGCATCTAGTCATTACCATTTTATGACCTCCTCATTTGGTTTACACAAGCAACCAAATTAATAGGTGTCCAGTCATTACAATTTTAGGACCTCCTCCTTTAGTTTGCATAAGCAACCAAATTAAGAAGCATCAATCATTACCATTTTAGGACCTCCTCCTTTGGTTTTCACAAATAACCAAAATAAGAAGTGTCTAGTCATTACCATTTTAGGACCTTCTCCTTTGGTTTACACAAACAACCAAACTAAGAAGCATCCTGCTATTACCATTCTTGGCCCATCACCAGTTTTTGATAAACCTATTTTTAAAGAACCTCCATTTAATGAACTAGTTGTGTTTGATCCCTTATTCACTAGTCTAATTTTTAAAGAATCTATTATTGAACCACAAACCATTGATCCTACTAAACCAAATGTTCTCCACTTTAGAAATTATGTGTTAATCTTCGAGCTAGAAAAGAACCATTACCTCTTAAAGAGCCATCTTATGAGGATCAAAATGTGTTCAAAATTGATATTTTGCAAATAATTGCAAACCAAAACCAAAATGTTATTATTGAAACACACATCTATGAAAATTCAACTTGTGATAAGTTACCTATTCATATTTTACCTATTTTTAAAGAGCCTCATCTCCTTGACAAGCCAATATTTATAGAGTTGTCTCTTGATCTTTTCTCACTTGTTGAGGAGTCTCACTTTGATAAACATGATTTTTTGAGACATCCCTTGAGTGGTTCCCTCTCTTTAAGGGGATTAACTTGGAAAAGTTAGTGTATATTGAACCTTTACAAGATGGATTGGTTTTATTAAGCCCATTATGCCATCATAAACCATTACTTGTTAAAAATTTAGCATTCAACAAAACATTATTAAAACAACCATATCAGATGAAGAATCAATATTATATTTAGGATTCATTTTTGAACCAACATTAGATATAGCATTAGAAATAAAATAAACATTAATTATGACATTAGATTTAGAGTCCCTTACTTTAGAATCAGATTTAGAAATAGATTATAATATTCATTGTTACAACATTGGTTATAATTGCCTTATAGATCAATTTGAATATATTTTTAATCCTTCTATGGATTTGGAGGATGATTAATTTAACATAGACACAAGCTCTCCTAATATCTTCTATGAGGATTGTGATGCCTTTCACCATCCCATTATTACCACCCAACATATCAATTATATTGATATTCCACCTCCCACAAGTGTCGATTGGGACTGAAAAAATCACACTTTATTGAACTACATCCATGATGACATCACATTTGTAGAATATCAGTGGGTCAAGACCAAATTCATTTAAAAGAAGAAATATTTCCTCATGAAACCTTTTTAGAGGCACTAAGGGATAAGAAAAGATCAAACTCAACATATTTTAGTGAAACCTTTTTGAAGGCACTAAAAGACAATCAAATTCAAATGTTAACATCTCTATGTGAAACCTCCTCAGAGGTGTTATGGGATGATTAAAAAAATTATTGGTGAAAAAATTATCAAGGTGCCAATAGCTAAGAACAAAATTTCTTCTCTATTTATTGGAGATATTATTCAAGATCAAATCAAAATAGCTTCCAATCTACAAAATAATCATATGTTAGCTATTCCTAAGATCAATTAATAGAACAACTTGGTGGTACTATCGAGAACATCTTTAGAGGTTTTTGGCCCCACCATAACTAAAATTATGTCAAATCTAGCATCGACAACATTACATGTCATTGAAAGTCTTGATCTTCATTTGTTTCCCATCTATTATACATTCCATTATCAACCACCAATTTATTACCCACTTATATCATTTATCACTGCTAGTACTTTCCTTTATCAAGGTTATAAGGATATCTTGTCTCGACATTTGAAATAAGTAGAATCAATTATTTATGGGGTCATAAACACATTATTGAGATTGAGATCAGTAGAAAGTTCTTAACAAAGTAGTTATTTTGAAAGGGAATTGGGTAGGAACTTTATAAATAATCATTTTTTTTGTCTCACATATTGACTAGGACATGCATCTCCATGTCAACAAGATCAATAGAACCATTTTTCATTTACCATTCACCCATTTTCCATTACCATGCCTTGTATCTTGGGGAAACCCTAAAGACCTTTTTTAGGCATTATTATACCATTGTGATCTATGATCCATGTTGTTTAAAATACATTGACTTGAGATCCTTCAGGACTATGTAGATAGCACTTAATTTATTTTGAGGTTATCTCAGTCACCTTCTTTATGCTCTCAACATTTTGTGAGCAATTATTCTAAATTTGAACACTCTCACTAGTTTGTGAGAAATTCTCCTAAGCCTACACTCTCACCATTTTGTGAGCAATCTAAACCAATCATTAGTTAGGAGCAATTTTTTTTCCACTATAACCAATTTTATTCTAATCATTTCATTATACCATTTATTTACTATTGCCCAAGGCTTGATTTTAGTCATCTTAACAATCCCATTTTTTATCTTGGTTCCTTTGGTTCATCTTGCACTTTCTATGGGGGTAATTTTGATCTAGTTTCAATAGTTTTAAAATTTTGTGTTCAATGATAGTCTATGGAAGTAGTATGACATTTGATCTAGCAAGTTATCTTTCATTAATTATCTTATTTGTTATCATTGATTATAACCACCTATGGACAAATTAGTATTGTTTAAGTACCCCTGATATAACCACCTTTGGGAAAATCAATATTATAACATTGTTTCTTAATTATAACTACCTATTGTAAAATTAGGTACAATGCCTTTTCATGATGCATTGCCACATCATACGGTCATTACTATTATCATTTATCTTATTGTTCACCTTTATTTTTGAACTTGTTGTGACCTAGTCAACTTTTTTCAATTCCTTTTGTGTGGGCATAATTACTATGACTTGGGATTATTTTGGGGTTATATAGGTTATGCTCAATTCATGTCAAGGTCAAATTTTTCCCTCTTATCATATACTCTCACTATATTTCAATAATTTTAAGTTAGTGCACTCTCACCATTTCATGAGCTTAATTATTATGTATCTCTTAATCCTCAATCACACTGAGATACATAGAGTATTCCCAAAACATTCGTAAACATTCAAAAATTCAAAAATATTACATCTATTTATTTGATTTTTTTTAATGTCTGGTCTTTTATTTTCCTATTTGGTCTTGTTTCTTTGTTTTATTTTCCAAGTACATCTTGATGATCCACATAGATATTGATTATTCATATCTTGATCTTATGTTATCAAGTTGTTCTTGCCTTGATTTTATACATTTTTATTCCTACTTAAGTCTTGATTTATTATATCTTGATTTCAATTTAGGTTTATTTATGTTTAACTTTTTCTTTGTCTTTACTTTTTTGTTTAAATGTAAATAGTTGTAACTCTGGTTTTGGTCATTATTTTACCATTATCCTTAGTTATAGGTATTCAAAGTTGAATTGACTTAGTGCAATTGGAATCTTATGTCATTCTAAGTTATTCATACTTATAATGCCTAATTTATTTTTCTATATCAAGCACTTTGTGCTCAGGTCTCAATATCTTAACATCAACATCACTCTAAAGAATAGTTGTCAAGAACAACTTACATAATCTAAGCTCATGATATGAAATTAGGCATCTAGGTATTATGAATTTTAGCACTCGACTCTATGCTTAGACATGCATCTCTTCACATAAATCACATGTCTAATAAATTCTTGGTTAATTTTCATCATTCTTCATTCCATTCTCTCCCAAGCATGGGTGAACTACATTGGATGAAAGTTCATGTTGGAACATGAGTCCATGGAACTATGTAGGCAACACGTAATTTCTATTGAGGTCATCTCAATTATCTTTCATTATTTTTTTATTTGCTTTCATCACTTTATGCATTCTCATATGCTTGATTTTATATGTCTTTTTAATCCATTACACCATCGCATGTATGTGTGTGCCCAATCACTTTAACCTATTTTTTGGGTTATATATTTAAGCTATTTTGCTTACCAATTGTCCATGCTGGGGACCACCATCTAAACCACATCTGAATCAAATCAGATCTACAAGGACAAACCATTATTTATTCTTTATCAATGATCAAAATTATCCTTACTAAGGCAAATCTATTTTATCATGATCATACTTACTCTACTAGAGTACTTATTTTTATATTTTCTTTGGAAACCCATTCTAGTGGTGCTTTCATTCCTGAAGTAAAATGTTCTCTCTTTTCTTCTAATTCTAAGCTCTCCACATTAAATCCCATGATGGAAATATTTTATTGTGCAACTTATCTTAAGATGATCAATACTATAAGCACATATCTTGTACTCTCAAATTGGGTATGTTTACAGTGTGTCCCTTACATTTATAGATTGTATCTTTCCCATTTCCCCTATCTTTGGGGTCTATTATACCTATAATTATATTTTTACCATTAATGGTAATCATGTATGCAAGAATTAACTCATCTGGATGTGATTTATTCCATGGGTTAATATCTCACTTTCTCTCTCTTTTCAAGAGTCCATCCTTTTCTTTCATCCTAGTATGCCCTATCAAGGGGGCATCATGGGTTTGTTCTAATCTATTATTGACAACTATTTTCTTTGAAAATATGTTTCTTTTCCTAAATATCTCACTATAACTTCTCAAACAAGTGTAAAATGTAGACATCCAATTCATAACACCATTTGTGTTGAAATGGTCAATCTTACTTGAATTGCACTCAAATGCACATTTTAGGTCAAAATCCATAAAACATGATAAATAATTCAAACTTGTCATTTAAAAGTACCAATTTAGTTCAAAGTATCCCTAAATGGGGAAATTCAATTTGTGGGCCAACTAAATTTGATCAATTCATTTCAAGTCAAAATGATGATTTTACCTTTTTATGCTCTGGATCACTTTTTTCTTCTAAATTCATTAGTACACATCGCATACCTTTGTTATTTTGTGTTGAAAACATTATAAATGGGAATATGGTTCCAATGCATCTAATGGAAGCTTTCAATTATTCTTGAGTCAAATTAAGACTCAATAATATGACTTTCTAATCATTTTTATTAATTAAGGGACAATTTCCAAATAATTGCATAAATGTTGATTAACCTTATTTAAGGATAATTAATCCAAATCAAGATCTTAAGTGGATTTTCCATGAGATTTTTTGAATATTTATTTTTGGAAATTGATTTATAGTATCTATATCATTAGGTGATATCATCTATGGGGTGGCATCCATCAAGCCATAAGTGCATAAAATATCAAGATTATAGATCTCCCATGCCTTTTTATTACCTCTCATGCCTCATTAATGTCCATTTTCCTAATATAATGATGAGGATAATTATGTATTTTAATTACATAATTTAATTAATCCATGACCACACATCTCAATCTTGAGATGGACAGTCATGGTTGATTCTGGTCATTCTTGAAAATCTATAAATAGAGAGGCCATGGACATCATTTTTAAGACTGATTTATGGAAAGTTATTATGTTGAATTGTCTCCAAAATCCTTTGCATTTGACCATTGATTTTATTTTCAAGCTTCCTTCATAAGCTAATTTAGTGATTTCACATCTTGAGTCTAGTTTTTGAGAAGTGTTTTTGAGACCATGGAGAAGTTTTACCACCATTGTTGACAAAGATAATGATGTTTGATCAGGGGAGAACATGTTTTTGAGATACTTTTGGACGATGGAATCCATTTGGGAAGGTAACTAGTATTCTTTCTTTCATTTGTTTCTTCATTATCATTTACAAATTCCCCTTGAATAGATAGGCTTAGTAGTTAGTTCTCTATGCATTTCTCTTAGATTTATGGACTAATGTTTGACTAACTTGCTTTGTAATCCTAATCTACATACACAAGTTCTAATATCAAAATGTTTAATAAGGATTTTATAATAGAACCAATTCCTTCATAACATCATTAAAACAAAAAATTTGACAACCCAAAATGATGAACACAACCTCCAAATAATAATTACAAACACAAGTTCCTAAAAAGAAGTCTTGAACATTATGTTAGAATACCAAATTCAAAAAAAAAGCTTTTGAACAAACTACCTAAATGTTAAAATTCCAAAAAATATAGTTTTAAATAAAACTAAGTCCCAAAACCTACATAAATATATAACTCTTGAAAGGCATTAATAGGTTAGTCCAAAGTGTAAAACATCATTATTTTTACTTTCGAGTGTTGAGAGTAATATGATAAAACTTCCATAGCTATTAAGAGGAATAAACTTAAAAAACAAGGCCAAATCACCAAAAAAGTGGCTCCCCTTTATTTTTTAACTAAAGAAGTAATGTTCAATAAATGGATACTTATAGGGGGAATAATTCCAAGTATTTGAGAACTCATAAATTTGGTTAGCAATTTCAAATCAAACATGAACTATGCCATGGAAAAATATTAGAATTAAAGATGTGAAAGAGACTCCCAACTATATCATATAACATACTTGCCTTAGCATCCATGGATCTATGTGTGCTAAAGTGAATTATTTAAACCTTATTGTGAGGATCTTTCCAAAGACTTGGAATAGCTATAGGTTTCAGTTTGATTCTTTTGAAGATCATTAAATCAAGGGAGTTTAGGAATTGCTCTACCACCAACTAGGCATCCATAGCCCTGATAGAGATTCCTTGGGTTCCTTCCCTCCTCTTCCTTATCTTCTTTGATCATGATGTGTGATACATTGACCTTATTTTATCATATGATCCTTTGATCTCCTTTAGATTTTCTTTGGGATTTATTGATCACTCTTTTGAACACATTGGTTTTTTTTTAAAAAAATTGAATGTAAGGAGGAGAGCCAAAAAAACTATGATATGGTGTAGTTATAAAATAAATCATTTACTAGAAGGCCCCTACTAATTACATCTACATATGTGATTATCACTTCTAAACAAGTATTAGTATGAAGAGTGTGTTTGGTCCAATGGAGTGAGAAAACTTTATAAATTCATATGGAGTATTTCAAAGCAACTTTCACATACCTAGTAGAAATATTAAATTATTACACAACTTTGAATGACTATAATTACATACCTAAATCCTAAAGACATCAAACACAAGAGTATAACCAATTTGTGAACAAACCCCAAGTTATGAATCTCATTTGAAATTTCCCTTTCCCATATATCAATTTAAGCATAAAATAGATAAAAACCTAGTAGGATGCTATTTTTATCATGTCATGATAAACTAATTTATATTGTCATGGGAAATAAAAAAGATAACTAGAAAGTAGGGAACTAAACTAGAAATCAAGAAACTAAACTAGATTTCAAGAAACTAAAATACTACTACCTCTACCACATTTTATTCATCATTTGGGGGAAAATTTAGATGGTATGACCATGAAGTAATGCTTTAGAAATTATCCATTGAATAAATATATAAGTTTATCACCTTGAAGGTCCCTTAAATGAAATGCATTATTGCCCATGATCTCTAAAATTTGATATGTCCCAATCCATAGTGGGGTAAATTTATTATGTTGCCCTTTCTTTTCATGGATTTTATCCCATAGAAAGATTAGATTTAATATCCTAAATGTTTTGAATTTTACCCTTTTATCAAACCATCTCTTGACTATGTCTTGGTGTTTGTTGAAATTATATAAGGACTAAATCCTTGAGTCTTCTATTTATATTATATCTAGTAATCTATATTTTGCTTTATCATTTGGTTCTATATATTCATAAATAAATTGATAAGTTAGAAACTTTAGTATAATTGGGAATACTTTTCTACATTCATACACCATTAGGTAGGGTGAGGCATTGAGATCTTACTTATATCTTGTTTTATCTACCCAAAGGGAATAAATAAGTAGATATTCTAGTCCCTAGGCTTATCCTAGCCTATTTCTTAATTACATCTATCAGGTTTTTATTTGTTAATTTGACCAATCCATTTTCTTATGGGTCATGGTTAAAAAATGACTTAATGGTTATTTTATTATGATGATACCATTCAATTAATTCAGTTGATATGAACATTGTCCCATTATCACAAACTAGAGATATTGGAGTGCCAAATCTAGTTGTGATGTGTTATTTTAAGAAGTGAATCACATCTTGTGATCTATAATTCCTGGTGGCTATTACCTTAGTCCATCAGGGGAAATAATATGTGGTAGTGAGTAAAAAATTATTACCTACTAATGATTTTGGGGTTTTGACACAAATGATATCCTACCCCCATAATGAAAATGGCCTTCACCTAATAATAAGTTATAGGGACATTAATACATTTACTTCTCTTTTTGATAAAGCTTGACATTCACAACATGCCCTTATATAGGCATGGACATCTTTGAATATTTTTGTATAGTAATATCCCATTATTAGGATTTTATGAGTTTTGGTGTTCCCATATGGATGTCTACTACCTATATTTTGGTCCAGGCTTTCCAAAATATCTTGAGTTTCTTTTGTTGATACACATCTAAGTTAGATTCTTTCATAATTTTTTCTATAGGAAATCTTTTCTTAATTATTTAGTGAGTATCTTTGAGACTCAAAGCTCTCCTTCATTTTAAATTGAGTTTTTGGGGACAAGTACCTAGTAAGTAGATATTGAATTATGTCAGTATACCATTCCCCTTTGGACATTTAGGATTCACAAGCCTCTTCAATAGTAATACATGGGTTAAGCTCAGTCATGAGCTATATGATGGCTTGACCCTGAATGATATGAGCAAGATTTATTTATATATCAAATTCTTATAGCTTTGACATCCATTTGCCTCTACATTCTCCCAATTCATTTTTTGACAAGGTAATCTTAACAACAAGGTCATGCACAATAGATATAATCTTGTTTCTCAAGATGTAGTGTCAGAATTTCTTCACCACATTCATAAGGGAGAAAATATATTTATCAATCATGGAGTACCTAAGTTTTTCATCCTTTAAATTCATGTTCATGAATGCAATAGGATGCTTAGTTTTATCTTTCTTTTTCATTATGACAACCAAAATTATATGATCTAAAGCAAATGAACATAATTAAAAGTCCTTTGTAAAATCTAGACTACTAGTACCGGGGCCTAAGATATAGCATCTTTAATGTATTGAAAAGACTTAAAATACTTGGTTGTACATTGCACTTTAGCATCATTTTTGACCATTGCATTTAGGGGTCTCACAATTTCTACAAATCCCAACAAGAACTTAATTATAAAATTAATTAACCCATAGAATGACTTGAGCTCTTTCTTGTTGTTTGGTGGTAAAATCTTTGAAATCCCCTAGATACTAGTTGGATGGATGATGATCCCTTCTTCGATAATGATATGTCTCAAAATCTTTCCCTCTATAAATCTAAATATGTTATTCTTTAGGTTTAGGATATGTCAAAGCTTTCACATCTTTCAAAGATTGACTGTAGGTGGCCTATATGGTCATTTCTATTCTTTGAGAAAATAGTGAAGTCATCCATATATATGATTATACATTTACCTATTAATCCTTGAAATATACGATCTATTATTCACTAAAAGGTAGCTCCCATATTTATTAGGATGAAAGGCATCCTCTTACATGCATAGGTACCCCATTTTGTGGTAAATATAGTCTTCATTCTATCTTCTGATTCTACGAACACTTAGTTATAACTTGAAAATCCATTTAAGAAAGACATCATTTCAAAGCCACTGATTATCTGAATAAAATCATTTAGGGAGGGTAGTGGATAGTTGTCATTCTTAGAATGTTTATTCACATTTCTAAAATCAACACATAATCTAATTTATCCATTCTTCTTTCTAACTAGGACTAAATTGGCCACCCAAGTAAAATACCTAATTGGGAAGACTATATTTACACTCAATATCTTTCTACTTCTCTTTGAATGAGAGGTTTCATGATAGGATTCAATGGTCTCTATCTTTTTCTATTGTCTTATTGTCTAGTTTTAGTGGAATAATATGGGTGATGATGTTTGGGTCATAAACCTTCAATTCCTCATATGTCCATGAAATAACATATATGTATTAAATGAGTAAATCATTTACCCATTGTCATTATTTTGGAGTGAAACTAGAACAAATGTTGACATAGTGTGGGATACCTCATCCCCGAAATTCTCCCTTTGAAATTAGAATAATTAACCTTGGGTTGCCTTTGTTGTTGAGATTGGGTAGCTATATCAAATGCTCCTTCTAAGGAAACTAGACGAATTGGGAGATGATTTTTTTTGAGTTGGATGACACCTTCCTCATCTGAATCCTCTTGGCATCGATAACTAACTTCCTTATCATCAATTATTTAGGACTCAAATTGTCTGGATTTGGTTAGAAATTGGATGATCTATTGGTCATCATCAAAGACTTGAAAATTCTCTAAATTTTTAGGAATATAAGGATATATTACTAGCTTAGTGGAGAATCTCTTTACCTAAGATTATTGGAGAGGCTCCAGACTTACAATAGAAGTAACTAGTGAATCCACACCTTCATTTTTCTCTCTAAGAATAGCCACTATATTGAAAGCCTCAAAGCTCTTAATCAAATCCCATGATCTATGTTTATATCTTTATAGATATGGTAGCTTACATTGATATTTGTTTCTAACCTAATTGACTATCGAATCCAAATTATCATATACTAACAACTACTTGACATTATTTTTGAGTGCAAAATGAAATGCCAAAATCAATGCTTCATATTCAGCCCTATTTTTGGTGTAAGGGAACTATAATCTATATGTTATTAGAAAATTCTTCCCTTATGGATAAAAAAAATTCAATTCCTATGCATGATCCCTATTTGGATTTGACACCATCAAAGTTAAGAGTCTATAGCTAGGTAAGGTCACAAGATTCTAGTTCCTGTATTTCATTTTTTTTGGAAAAATTAAAAATACCAAGGCTAGGGGATTCATAACTTACATCTTCATTCTTGACATTGTACTCTATGATGGGATACTTCATTTTTAATCTTGATCAATATAAATTTGTTTTAGAAGGCCTCTCCATGTTATCTAAATATGAGAGGTACCTATTGTGTGTTTTAGACTAGACCCTACTTAGTAATAGTCCATACCCTTCAAGTATGTCTAATAAGGATGTCAAAAGCCATTTGTACTTGAGAATCTGATGCTACTTGAATACACATATTAATGAGCTCTCCAATAATTGGTACCACTATTTTATCTAACTATGATATTGTTCTCTTTGATGGGCTTAGTGTTAGGCTAATATTTTGACAAATATAAGTAAGCATAATAGTTGTTAAAGCTCCTAAATTGACTAGGAAATTATGAATATCTTTACCAAATGCTCTAATGGTCAGCAAAAAGGGTATAATCTCTAGATTGATTTTATATATGACATTGATGTTAGAATCATTTATTTTCTATGTACAAGATTTTATCTTTTCCATAATGGCCTTCCCTATGATATACTTCCATAGTAGTTCTTTATGTTCAGTGATTTGAGCTAATTCATGAAGGATGATGTTTGCCTTGAATCTCTTCATGTCCTTTTTAGTCTAAGTCTAGTCATTACCTTTTAGGTGAGGTGGATTATTATCATATTTTAGATTGGGTGGAATGGCTATGCTATTTACAGGAGTAGATGTTGTGAAGGGATACATGTTTCTCAAGTTATAAAAACCTTTGTAAAATTAATAGAAGGCATGGATCTCATTAGTGTTGTCCTTTGGTACATTATCATATTTACTCAAGAAAGGAAATTCATGAGTCTCAAAGAACATAGTAGTAATCATAGATCTAGAGTCCCAATGTAATTTTATTAGGCTATGCACTAAATCTTGACTCACCTCCTCCCTTTGAAAGATCTCAAAATCTACATAGAATTCAACATAATAAAGTTCACCAAGCTAGGAAGTGTTATGAATTCTTCACCAATTGGACAAGAATGTCTCTAATATGTTGATCTCTAGAGGATTGTGGGACTACTTTATATCATTTTTAGGCCTATTTAAGGGTCTAGTGTACCTTTGGAACCCATAATTATGATTATTATTTGGGTCATTAATTTTTCCTATCTTCATTTTCATGGCAAAGAAATCATTACTTAACTTTTGAACCATCTTGTGTGTGGCATCCATCTCAACTATTGTATAATCTATACCTTGAAAAATAGAATTAGAGGTTGTATTCATGTGTTGATTATTATGGTAGCTATTTCCTTGTGCATGGTTATTCTAAAAACTATATTTTGGATGTGTAATCACCTCGAATTCTAATTAAATGTAGGGATATTTTGCTTCACATATGGAACTGGATTCAACATTGGGAGACCATTATTGATACTAGGTGTACTAAGCATGTGATTATTAAGATGTCTATCAATGTTGGTAGTGTCTTCATAAGCTAATGCCAAAGTTTTGATAACAACATCCCTTCATAAGAAGATTACAATAATTGGATTTAGAGAATTATTGTACTTTTATAATGAGAATATTTCTCTTGGTTTATATGTCAGGCTTAACCAAGTATACATCTTTTAAAATATTGCATTTAAGTCCCAGATTAATTCATTGGTCTCCCCATTCATGCTAATAAAGTGTCATTATATCAATTTGGGGTTGGTGACTTACCCAAACTATGCAACAAAATCAAATTGATATGTGTGATAGGAATAAATGGAATTCTCCTACAAATTAAGGTACCAATCATAAGTAGCATCAATTAGTGTAAAAGGAAAAAGTCTACATGTAACATCCTAATCTATCATTCTTTGTCCTGAAGGAGAGAAGGAAAATAGATACTTTTTAAAATTACTCAATAGGTCATACACATCCCCTAGGATGGGAATAGAATATATGACTAACAAAGGTGGTTGATTCATTCGCTGATTAAAAATGGAAGTTCTCATTATTGGGCAAGGTGTTCTATCTCTATTAATTGATATAGGAAATTGGTATAAATCTATGCCTTCTATGATTTGACAAAGGTGATACTAGAAGACTAGCCTAAGCACTAGATCTAGTCACTCTCCTAGGTGACTCTAGTGCAACTTAACATAGAAACTAACCTATTTTATTGGTGGCTCATTATCTCCTTCTAGTACCACAAACAATGTTGATGTAGTTTTTATTCACACTAATTCATTACAAGGTAGCCTCTAGCATTTTAGGATCTCAATGGAGGTAAACTCCATTCTAGGGTATGAGTTGCAGGCATGCAGTTTGAATAACCAGGTGATGTAATGGTAGGCAAGGCATGTAGGTTGTTAACTAGGACTATGCAGGAATGGAAGATATCTAAAATAAATTAAATCTAGAATTGTTTTAATATGGATGGCTAATAATCTAAAGTTGGTATATCTCAAAAATAAACTAAAAAATAGAGAGAAGGGTAGAGCAAAAAAGAAAGACTTTGACTTTAAGAATCAACTTTTAAGATATATTCTTCCTTGATAAGTGATTTTAGAACCGATGTTTGTTGCTATCAACTACTAACCACACACATAAAAACATGGTTAAGTAGTCTAGGATAGTTTAACATAGGAAACTTAAGGATTTTAATCAAAGTTTGTTCCTTTTAGAGTAGTTTTTACACACCCTTAGGAATTATGACTCAAACCAAGGAGGTATCTTGGATAGATATTACACATATATGCAAGACTATATCAGTGAATAAAACCTATAGAAACTTAAAAATATGATATGATCAACTTGTAAATAATCAAAATAATTAATAATTCTTCAATAGTCATTACACATCTAAAAATAGCATATTAATAATAATAAGAATAATTCTTCTTAGCTATTAGATACTAAGAATTATTGAATCAAACAACTAAAAGATAAAACCTAATTACATAGAATTTGGAGATAAAATATACCAACACATTTTTTGACAATTTTTTTTATTTGATTCTATATTGAATTTTCTAACCCTTGAAAATGTGGGTTACATATGTTTAAATAGACTTAGTTAGGGGTCACCTCATCCTCCAAGTACATGTAAAATTATGATTACATGGAATGATTAGAACCTCAATTGTAATTGTAGTTTTTAAAACTCTATTTAATGTATACATATAGTTATCTTATAATTACCAATAATTAAATTTAGCCTTTATAACATGATGAAAAATGTGCATGGTTACAAATAATTTAGGCAATTTTCTATTTGATTTCTAACAAAAGTATATGATGAGTACATAACTTAACACTTTTAAATTGATTTCACAAAACTAGCCTTTCAACTAAGGTTGAGTAGACATTAGCATAGATGCACTAAATTTTATGGGAGTTATTATTATTGATGTTGATTCTAAATTGGAAGTTATAACATTAGTCTTATTCTTCACCTCTAATTCAAGATAACATTTATGTCCTGCATCATGTTACTGTTTGATGATGTCTAAGTTGAGTAACGAGGGTTTGTTCACCTTGATAACTTACTCTAAGATTTTTTCATGATTTTCCTTTGTATTATGGAATTTGATATTGAAAATTTCAACTTCTATCACCTTTTTTATATAAAAAATCAACTCAGCTTCAATGTATTCAAGTGATAATCCATGTAGAATTTGTTTGAAATTCTCAGATACTTCCAAAAGGATTTGATCAAAATTGATTATACTAATTATCTTAGTTATAATATGCCTTACCTTTGATAATTTTAGTTCATCTAAAATATTCAAGATGAGAGTCTCATGATATTGATATTTGGCAATCACTACCCTAGTTGTTGTAACCCACTCACTAGCTTCTTGTGTTTTAATCACCACCAAATTGTGGGTGTTTGATGCCTCTAAAGGTATCATGAAGTCTAAGAGGCTATATAACTTATTAATAGTGTAAATAATAAATAATTTAAACATATTTTCATCTTGATTCAAATAATTAAATAATTTACGGGTCTTTATAATATGGTTGGCCAATTCTACCCTCATTTCCCTAATTGCCTCTAGACCATTGTAATATTTTGATGCAGCTTCCTAGACTTCAGTCTCAATCCTTTGAGGGATATGAACTATTTGTTTTTTCTCCTTGATTTTCTCTAATTCTTGTTTAAGTTCCTATCTATCCATATTTTTCCCCTCATGTAATGCAATCATAACTTGCTTGTGATTTTTTGCAAGAAACTTGAAGTCTTATATGTATGGGGAATACACCAAATGTCTATTCTTAATTTTAGATAAGGATTATACTTCTTTTTTTCTTCAATAATAATCTCCCTCCCAACTTTATCCTCCAATTTCACCTTCCTAATCATTTGAATGCTTCTTGAGGGCTTATAAATCAAGGAGGCTATGGATGGGAGTTATGTGATTTTGAAATTAGGCTTTTGAGAAGCCTTTGATCTAATATCAACTACCCACTATGGGATAACTAGCTATGATTCATCTATTAAATATGTATACTCAACTATATCATCTACCAATTGATCTTCTACTAATTGTTTTGAGGCTCCTTTTAAATACTAAGTTAGGAAGGGAGGTCCATATGCTTTTATAATAATCCACACCTCCATATAAGGGGACTAAATATACTATATATACCTTTTTACCTCTTTTGGACTTCCTTGAGGATATGATACTAATATCTTTGGATGATTTGGTGGAAGCCATTGGCATATTGATTTGTGTGGAAGAGACTTGGAGTTGGGAGCTATCCAATGTTATTTTAATTTTCTTAGAGGCCCTTTTTATGATCTTAATTTAGACTGTAGCAGTCCTAAAGGGAATGTCAATAGTGGTGGCAACAATGGACAAGGTTGGCATTGTGAGGGAAATTGAAACAATAGTGGTAGAATAAACATTCACTATTTTTGGAGTGATCAAAGATGTTTGTAAGATAATAGTGAGGGAAATTGAAATATTAGGGGTAGAGGAAACATCTTCCACTTTTGGATTGAGAAAAGAGGTTTTCAAGAAAACATTAATGGGAACTAAACCAAAAATGGGAACAAAAGAGGAAACTTGGGAAGAAGGGACTAAAGGTTGATCCTTCATACCTAATCAGTATTATTTAATTGGTGACTTTCCTTTGTCAACTATAAGGATTAGTGCCTTATATCCTTTTATTTACTCCTCTTCATCTATTTATTTTTTTATCTTTATTTTTTATTAAATGGAAGGTTTGCATATTTATGGTTGATCAATAGTTAGATTCTCTATCAGTGTAGGATCCCTTGGCTTCCTCTTATATAAAATTTTAACCTTTAATAATGGAGAGGAGGATCATTGAATTGAGGAAATAGTAACCTCTTACACCATAGATGTCTACAATGGTGGTGCACCTAGATGATCTTTAATTTCTACATCAGAGGATTCCATGTCAGTTAGATCCTTTTGAGTTCCTTGTGCTCACTCTCACTTAACCCAAGCTATTTCTTAACAACCCTTAATAGTAGGGGAAGTTATTTGGAAGGATACCCTTGTATATCTATTTGTTTTTGGGGTTTATTTCCTTAAAAGTCTAAAGGAGTCCATGCTCCAGGGGGTGGAAGCCTTGTATGCATCTCTTATATTGAAATTGAAGGTTATCCTTGGATAATCTTCAAATGATCCTCTTTAAGGCCTAAGATATATATCATTTCTAAAACTTGGCCATCATATTTGCATTTAAAAATATAAAATCATGGTCATAGGGAGCATTATGGTATGGAATACCAAAGCCATGGATATGATTTTATATTCAGCCATGGGGATCTCAGTCTCTATGAGGTAGGGTAGGCAATTGATAATGCTTCATATTATTGCAAATTATCTAGTTTTCTAAAAGTTAGTTTCCTATAGTGTGAAAATTCCTCTTTGTTGGCTACTTCTTTTTAATAGATTCATAGGTGGTTATGGATTTATTCATAGAGTATAAATTGAGCTCAAATTTTTCATGTAATTAAATGAACATGTCAATAGTTACATGTCATTGATATAGCCTTTTTGCTTTCAATTCTAGTTCATGTGATTTTAATGTCCAACATTCATATGTTTGCTTTACCTCCACCATTTAAATCTCATTAGTTTAGTTTTTATGTTACATTATATTAAAAGTGTCATGAAGTAGTTCTACTTTGTTGGCTAAGTCTAGTGGGATTTTGGTAGTCGGGAGTCAGGAGTTAAGTTTTGTGTTGGGACTGAGCCAATAATTCTCATGAACCAAAGGATATAAACATAAACCCTCAGGAAAAATATCTAAAGACTAAATCTTTTTAAATTATTTTAAAATAAAATATCCAAATAAAACCTCTAAAATTCATTAAGCTAATGAAGATTGTTCAAAGAAAATTGTTTAATGAAATGTCTCAAACAAAATCTCTGATGAAGAGATTCTTTGAAATTGAGTACCAAATAAATCCTCCAAACAAAATTATTGATTTCAAAACTCTAAATAAAATGTTCAATGAATAAGTCACAACAAAAATTTATGATATGAAAATGTTGAATAAGGATTTTTGAATAAAACCAAGTCCTTTAAAACATCATTGAAAGAAAATGTACGATGATCAAAATGTCAAACATAACTTCTGAACAATAATCTCGAACACAAGTTCCTAGAAAGAAGTCTTGAACATAATGTCTAAAGACAAAATTATAAACAAAACCTTCTAAATAAAATGTCTAAATTCTAAAATCTTAAACAAAATAATTTTGACTAAAACTAAGTCCCCAAAATTGCATAAATGCATAACTCTTGAAAGGCATTAATAAGTTAGTCTAAAATGTAAAATATCATTATTTGTACTTTCAAGTGTTGATATAAATCCATTAAAACTTCCACATCTGCTAAGAGGAAAATACTTAACAAACAAGGCCAAAATAAGAAAAAGTGGTCCTCATTCTTTTTTAAGTAAAATGGGAATGTTGGTTACAACATAGTCATTACTAGGGTTTTAAGAGGATTTTAGGCATGTTTTATTCTTAAGGATTATTCATAAAGAACAAATCCACTTTATGTCTCTAATAATGTCAAAATATTGTAATGAGAGGACCCCTCCACCACTTCAAAACACCACTAGATCCCATACAAAACATTATGAGATATATGAATGTGAGATGGTGTCTCTCAGGGTTGTAAGCAAGCCATTAAACAGGGGTCTGGGCTCTTAAGCTTTGATCATGAAGGTGATGGACCTAAACTAGAAATTAATTCCATGATATTAGAGTATGGGGACCTTGATACCTCATTTTAAATCCATTTATCTCCATGCATTAGGTTAAGGTCACAATAAATGAGAGAAAACATACCTTGAAATGCAATCATGCATGAGAGAAACTTGGTAGAGTTTTTATTGGCTTGATTGGCATTTTATTTCTTTTCCCCTATTTGTGATGATTTTTTGAGGTCTGTAATTTGTATATAAACTTATCAAAACCTTCAAACCATCACCTTATCTATAACATGCCACTTTGTTCATGACTATACTATGTGGTCATTATGTTTAGTCTTAATATTATTAGTCCTAGATAGGGCTTGTCTTCATTATATCCCTTGTTTTTAGTTTTGATGATTTAAATGAGATCTTGATGAAAATATGAAATAATTTTCAAATGGATTTGATTTCCTAAGACTTACTCTCTTTACTTTGGATAGCTGACCTTCACTCAATTAGGAAAGCAGGCTTGTAGCTCACATTGGCTTGTGTATGCAAGTTTTAAAGCCCTATTTTGGCCAATATATTTAGTTAATCCTTCATATATCTTCTTTTCATAAAATGAAATATAAAATATCTATTCACTTGATAGAAAATTCAATGCTTCTTTTATACACTCTACCCCTTATTTAGGGTTAAATCTAGCCTGCTCCTATTAGCAACTTGTAGGTGATCATTGACATGGTTTGAATGTATTCAGGGGTTTTAGGTATTAATTTACACACATGTTAACATCTCAATACTTTTATAATGTTTTGGATTATGTAAATCCTCTTCAAATTTCCTAAAATACTACATCTTCTAAAACACCAAATTATTCTTTGCACATTTTCAAGTGTGGTTGTAGGTGATCATGAAGCTCAACTATGTTCATGGGGTTTCAATACAAATCATGGCACTCAAGATCCTTTTTACATTGTACTTAGAATTAGATACCTTATTAGAAGCCTTGTCACCTTTTTAATGACCTTGTATCATTAAAAAATTAGTCATGTGTTTCATGCTTATCCAAGAGATAGTTATAGATGACTATTTGAGAAGGGTTTAAATAGGAACTTTGGAAATTTACCTTCTCACCCAAACATGGAACCTTGAAGGCATTTAATCCAATTTATTTCTCACTTTTTCATATAATATATTAGCCTTTTCATAGTGTTCTATAACCTTTACCTTCTCATCCTTGTATTTAGACTTATGTAGGAGTATTGAGCTTGTAGAATATTTAAACGTTTTGACCTTAATCACTTCAACCTCTTCATTATCCACTAGCTAAGATATATTATTTGGTTTTTTCCTCCTCTCTCATTTTTATTGATTTATGCCTTCACCACCTATTTTTATTTTTAAAATAATTAATTTTAGTTCAATATGAGGACTTACAGGTCTATCACCTATAGGTATTCATTCTGATTGTATAGACTGATAAGAAACTTCTTAATCCCTATGATACTTTGGATATAGTATTAAATTTTGTACCATTATTTTCATCCATTAAATAGTCTTTTAGACCTCTTGGCTAAGAATTCTACAACTTTAAACTTGTCCATTCACATGTATAAATTGTGTATACAGTCAACTCATGTACAAGGAATATGCATGGAACATAGAGTCTTTGGTTTGATCACACATTATAAGAAATGTGGTGAAACTAGTCAAGGTCACATGAATTTTTTATGAGTCTATGTCACATTTATATATTGCTTAGACACCTCGGTATAAATCCTAGACCTCATAGATGTTCACCTACATGTCTATAGACCTATGGGTAAAATGAGATTATCATACGCCTTATTGGAGGGTATATAATAGTATCATTCTCACTATATTTAGCTTATAAAATGTTCAAAAAATCTCTCTCCATGTGATTTCATTATTTCTCATTTTTATTTGAGACAAAATTCACTTTTATCCTATAGAAGATTGTTCATAGTCACTTCATGTTTTCCAAAGAATAAGACACTTGGAAAATATAGAAAAGGATTACATTTCAATGTAATATCACATTAATCTTATGAAATTTATAGGTCCTCTATGAAATTTTAGGCACTTTGAGATTCTAAAGGTGACAAACATCTCAAACAAATTAAAACACACATACAATAGGGTGATATGCTCACACACTTTAGACACCTTTCCTCTTGTTGAAGACACTTCATGGAGTTAAATTGGATGATTAAATTGACATGAAAAGTATATATTATACTTCTGAAAACATCACTTAAAACCATTTTCTTCCTTAAAATTGTCATAAAGAAATAGGAGCAAAACTAAACCTTGCTTGAATGGATAAGGCATAGTGACCTGTTGTCACTCTTAAAAATTATTCATAAAAGAGAGTAAATGAATCTAAAAACCAATTTCACTAAATTAAATCTCATTACTACCTCTAACAATGTACAAATTTTCAGCTCCAAACTTTCTCTCTCTCTCTCTCTCTCTCTCTCTTGACTATACCATGTATTTGATATTTGTCTTTCTAAGCTTGTGAAGGTAATGATGGATGAGAAAGAGTATCTGATGTATTTTTAAGACTATAAACTTGATTCAAAGCCTAAAAATTATATTTGGAAGTCTAATAAACCTTATAAAACCATTTGTACCTATAATTAAATCTTTCAAGGCTGTACAAGTGCCCAAAAGTTCTTATAAAGGAGTATCTTGCTCATTTTAGGTGTTGAAATATAGATTTTTTAGGTTTTTACCATTCTATGACCCATTTCTGACATCAATTAAATTTTGAAACTTCTTTAAAAATTTAATTTGAATGTGGTACATATAACTCCTCAAAAATAGGTTAAAAGGTGACCAAAATGACATTTTAAACATAAGAACATGAGAAAAGGTTAATAAATGATATTATCACCTTAAATACACTTTAATAACATTTTATAATGACTCTAAGCCATTTCATGACCTTTACCACACTTGACAACACCAAGACCTTACAAAAGACCCCTAATACTAGATAAGTACACATGAGGCTAAACCTTGGACAAGGCTATACAATGACTAATATTACCACATGAAAACCATTTAGGACCATTTAATACCATAAAAACACTATATATAATTTTTTATAACCCTATGAAAGTGTCAACCTATGAGGGTTAACCATTTTTGACTTGAGATCAAGTATTGGTCAACAAATTAGTGATTCATTAGGGTAACATGCCTGTAATGCTAATGGATAAGTGGTCTTATCCTCCCATTGGGAAATTATGTCACCCTTAAGATTCAAATTAAAATTGACATGCCTTATAAAGACTCAAAATCACACCAAACCACAAAAAAATAAGCAAACACACTATGCTACATCCAACTAGCATATGCCATAAATCTATGAAAATGGAGAATAGTCCATTACTCCATTAACCAAATATATTAAGGAAAAATAAATTCAATAATTCATACCACTATCACCACAAAATTACATAACCTAAAATGGAGTCCGATCCAATTTCCTCAAGTCTCATATAGTGTTATGTCAATAGACTCTAAATGTGTACCATCAACTAAAAGGTTGGGTGGATTATCCAACATGTCTATCAACATGTATCATATCATGATTAAAAATATCTCCACTATAGTATTTATGATCAATTAAAATTCAAATAAAATTAGGTCTATCAACATGTATCATATCATGATTAAAAATATCTCCACTATAGTATTTATGATCAATTAAAATTCAAATAAAATTAATGCCATAATGTTTCTAGATCTTTATTAAAAAATATATATAAAAATTGTGATTTGGAGAGCAAATTTATGGAAAACCATACAATCAAAATAACTCAATAAAAATATATCATGGAAGGATAAAAATTATAAGTTATATTCCTTATGTAAATCTATAAATTCCATTAAAAAATCATTTAAAATTACATAAAATTGTGACATATGCATGATTGTTTAAAATTATGGTTTTTACTAAAAATGAGTTAAAGAAGTCAAATCCTCACAACATATTAATTATGATTGAATATTGATTATTTCATTTCTACTATGATACCATGTATATTATTAAAATATTTTTCCCAAGATCAATCACCAAATAGTTCACCACAAGAAAATGAAATATAAATGAAACATGAATTATGAAGTGTCATATCATAAATAATAGTATAATCATTGTTAAAATACCTTATGAAGTGTCATGTCACTAACACTTAAGTGATTACAAATGTTTAGGTGGATGATTTAAATATTTTCCAACCAAACCAAGGAATAATATTTATAGATGTTCTTAAATAAATGTTGGCCATTTATTAATAATACATAAATATAAAATCATGACCATTAATCATAAATATCAAAATAATAAATAAAATAAATATGTAATGTGTATGAGAGAGTAAGTTACCAATCATTTATTGTTAATGAGAAAAATTCAAAAATCAATCTCAACACTCAAGAATATTTATAAGATGTAAATCATGAAAAGTATATAATACATTTCAAAAATTCCCCCACTCATTAAATACTTTGCATAGGGAAGCACACAATCATTAAATCAACTACTAAAGGTAGTTTTTACTATTCATTTTTTACATCAAAAAAGATTTAAATGTTGAAATACTTCATCAATGGGTCAAAAATATTATTAAATGTGTCATCCTTCTCCCAAAAACCCCTTTTTTATTCAACCACGTCTCTAAAAAATAATACTACACATAGATATGTCTTTTTATGAGCATGATAAATAAAGTTCTTTCCCAAATATATTGCACTTTCATCATCAAAATATATATTTACATATTTTTTAAGAATCTAACACCTAAACATACCCTTTATAACCATATAAATTCCTTACATGCGTGAGTGATTTCCTTGTACTCAATGTTTTAAGTTGAGAGTGCTCTTGGGGTAAATCAGAGTAAAAAATAGCAAAAACTTAATTCATATTTAATTAATGAATACAAAGATATTAAACTATTAATTAATATTATTCACTCTCATTGTATTATTTCTTCTATATCTCAAATCCATACCATAATACATATTATATAGGAATAATATTTCTTATAATTGGGGAGATCAAATCTCCACTAATATATCTCCCAAATCTTCCTATTATAACTCAAACACTATATACTAATATATAAGTATCAACAATATATTCAAGTAACTACAAACTAACTAATAAAAAAAACCCAATGTATTATTGTTATGCATAATAACAATAATATACCAAACAATTATTAGTGTATTATTGTTTATCTAATAATAATTATGTTATTACATATTAATAATGTGAACATACCTCAACATTCACCACTTTGTGAACATTATTACTCCTATCTACGCCCCTTTAATGTGAACATGGGGAAAATAACTCTCCCATATCTATACCTATACTCATGATTCAGTGATTTTTAGAGGACAATCACAAACCTTACACAATGGTTTTATAAATGGCTAACCAACAACCAACAACAATGGTTTTATAAGTGGCTTACCATAGACCACAAAACAATGGTTTTACAAGTGGATAACCACAAACCATAAAATAATGGTTTTACAAGTGACCTACCATAAACTAAGTCACGATGTACAATATAGTTATAAGCTCTCATCACTATCATATTTTAGAGAAGTTACATAGAAACATTTAGTTCACTTATGAAAAATGTGAATAGGCATACAGTAAATATTATTATATCAAACCACATCATGCTTAAAATTTCATGCAACTAAAAACACACAAATGAAAATAAAAATGCCACTGAAGTAGAAACTAGCCCCATTGATAGTGGATAATGAAAGGCTACGAAACCTCCAGCCTTTGTTTCTTCCTTCCTCTATTATAAGGAGTAAATTAATTTCTCTATAAGTGTTTGATGTATTATCATACAGTCAAACATTGACATTTTCATGGTCAGACATCCTCTTACTCAGTGTCTACCTCATATCCAACTTCAAAATTTTTTCAAATTTTGAAGTCTTGATTTTGTATATTTTGGACATCAGTTTCCACCAAAAGTGCATCGATTAAAATTATGACACAAGATTTTAAATTTTTACTCATTTTTTATTTTGATAATATGACTAAATGACAATGATGAATTTTTGACTTTTCAAATGACATAATCTACTTAATACAAAAATAATAAACTATTAACTTTGATGACAAAATACTTTAAGACACTTTGGGTTTTTGATAAATTTAAAATTATGATAGAAAATAAAGATTCAATGACCTTATATAGACTATATAGACTAATTTTGAAATGATATATAAAAAATAAATAAAAAATTTACTAAAAAAGTGAACCTTAATGACTCAGTCGGATGTCAAAAACAAAACTGACACATATATGAGATCAAATTATTATCTATGAAATGTATGGAATTATTGTGTCTAATATCTAGGTTATTTTTCATGTAGGATGGAGTAATAATAGTGATATAAGGGGAAGATCAAGCCATTGAAGCAATTTATCATGTGTTATAGTTGGTGGATAGTTCACTATTGTCAAGAAGGATCAAAATGAATTCATAGAAAACTATGCCTATGTAACTATGCTTGCTTGCATGTATTTATACTATGCATGAAGCTAAGGATGGATTTTATCACTTGC
>JARHVA010005392.1:1117500-1219337 GCA_037957365.1 Torreya grandis | reverse complement strand
CTAACATGTAAACTAACTCTCTTTGTCTTTACATCTCACACATAGGGTGGTAATTACCACTCTGGTTCATGTCTTACATGTTATTTTTACCATGACATGCATGGTTAACACCTTCATACACATTATTTTAACATGATAGGATCATTTAAAAACATTGTATTCACACAAGACTCTAAAACACCCCATAAAGCTAGTTTATAAATTCAAAATTTTAAATTAGCCATTTTGGTAGGAAACTCTAAAAGGCTTCAAACACACAACTAAAATATTATGTAATAACTCTACACCACCATTATGACCCTATGTGACATATAAAACCACATGAAAGACCAAATATGGTCATTATGACACTATAAAACATACTAAATTATTAAACTACCTTGTGATGTTTTGTATCGCATTTCCCATGTGGGAAAATTTTGAGATCATAATCAAATGTACCTTATCCACATTATTTTTTGGTTTTAAATTATTAATATTATTTATTTTTTAACTCCTATTTTTTTATCCTCTTGTCTTCCTCTTTTCTTCTCATCTAGTTCTTAAATATTTGTAATCTTGCCTTCTCAAGTCTGTTTACACACTCATATTCTATTTCCATGACGTGTATGACCTAATGAAACTCATTTTATACCTCATATCATATATATTAAATATATAACTTTTATATATCATGTTATACCTCCCAAGGTGATTTTAATTCTTCACTCTTATATCTATTCCATATCTTCCTTTTACACTTGTCATGTTTGGTTCATGTAATCTTTGTTTTCTTTGTTTCTCAGTCATGATTTTTCCTTAATTCTCATGCTCTAGTGGATTATAATAAATATATTCTTCCCTAAACCTTTTAATAATCATATATATGTGTGTGTGTGTGTGTGTGTGTGTGTGTGTGTGTGTGTGTGTGTGTGTGTGTGTGGTGTGTGTGTGTGTGTGTATCATTTTTTTGCCTTCTCTTGACACTCCACCTTCTCATGGTGAGTCATATTGAAGCCTATTTTCTCATTTCAAAAAGATATTTTCCTTTACTGATTCAATTTTATCATACCACTACATTGTTTATAAAATTTTATCTTATTATAACCATGAATAACATCAATAAAATCAAATGTAATATCACCCATTTAATAGGTTAACCTCTTGCATTATTTTTCCTTCATTGGTTTGTTATCTTGTTCACTTTTTTTTTAATCTCCTTCCAAGATCCTTTGTTATTCACCTCTTGGATTACTTGTTGGAAAAATTCTTGGGCTAAGTATACCCTCTCCTTTTTGCATCAATGTTATAATACTCTTATTATTTCCTTAGATCAAATATAGGACTAATTTTTTCCTCCTCATAGTATGCATTATTACTCTAATAAAATACTTTTTAAGGATCATGGTTGTCCCTTATCATTCCTTGGCTCTATCATGAGCCCCTTTACCTCATTATTTATTTTATTCATATGATCATGGATTGATTCTTTTGCTTGCCTCTTAAAACCTACAGCACCATTTTTAGTATCCATCAAACCAAACTCATGAGAATTGATATTCCCACCAAGGACCTCATTTTCCTTTTTATCATATCTTATTCTTTCATGATTCTTCAATGACTCTCTAGGATTATCTCTCATCCTATTGAGTTCATTGACTTTTTTTAATGCTCTTTAATTACACCATTAGATATCATTACATGTTTTTTAACCAAATTACATGACCCCATACTCAACTTACCTTGGATGGCCACTTTATTTACATTACCTTATTCATCTTCTTGGCTATAATTATTTTCTTGATTATAATTGGATGTCATTGTATGACATAAAAGTTCATATTTAAGACCTTATATATCATTTCCTTGATTTAAAATTTTTAATAGCTCTAACTCAGTTTCTAGGATGGATTCTTCATCTTCTATGAGGTCTAAACCAATCTAGTTCTTATATATTTTGATGTTATAACCTTTCTTATTCCTTTGTTTATTATATCATCTGTAATTTTCTAGCTTCAATTTATTTTACATCTTGTATGATCACTTGTTTTTGGGATTCATCCTTTAAGAGAATCAAATTAGACTCTTTTTTTTATTGTATATCAGGTTTTCCAAGTTCTTTATGAGGTGATTTAAATTCATCATTGATTTTCATGAGCCTATCCATCAATTCCATTATTTCCTTAAACAAGACATCTACACTAGTTATCATATTCACATATTCATCATCAAAAATACATTAAAAACCAAAAATTAAAACCCTTTAGCCTCTTCAAATCCTCTTTGATTTCTCTCCTCTCTCTCTCTCTCTCTCTCTCTCTCTCTCTCTCTCTCTCTCTCTCTCTCTCTCTCTCTCTCTCTCTCTCTCTCTCTCTCTCTCCCCTTCCATGAGGCATTATTCTCCTTTAAGATCCTCTTCTCCAAGAATTTCTCCTCTTTTCAAGTAACATATCACCATACATCTATAGTTTACTTCTATATCAACTTCATCTTCATCATAAGCATGATGATCATGATTTCCCTCCTTCATGGTTTCATATTTGATGTTCTCTACATGGACTTCTTCCTCCTTCACCCTTGCACCTGCATAGACACATGTCAAGAAATTTTAAGATTCAAAAGATGGAGGCTTGTTGGCCTCCATATTTTCCTTGTTAAGTTGATTTTCCTCCATGGCTATATCCTTTTCATTAGGTTTTGGTCACCTTCCTCTTATTCCTTCATCATAAACTTTTTCATCTTCTCGTTGAGCTACCTACATAACAATATGTTTTGATTCTAATTATCTCTCATGATCATATTTCTTATTCTCTCCATGAGTAGCCTTATAGGACACATAAATCTCTTATTCTTCATAACCCAATCATACCATTATCTCTCTTCTCCTTTCATGAATTGTACCAATATCTTTATTCTCTATAACCTTTTATCTATCTCACTCATTTCTTATTTTACATCTAACCCTTTTCTATTTGGGTCTTCTCTCTTATTTTATCTTATTGTGGTAGTCTAGATCATCCAAGACCTTCATCTCCTTTATCTTTTGTATCTTCATCTTTTGACAATAAAATATTTTTCACCTTATTTTGGTATCTCAAATTAGGTTCATTCTTCCTAGTCTCTTAACACTGGTGTCTAAATCTTTTTTACCCTAAAACAATAAATCCCACTTGGATTATCTATTTTCTCTTATTCTCTTAAGATTTTATTATCTCTCTTCCTAGGAATTATTATCATAACTCCTTAAATCTCTCCCTTATTATACTTCTATAACTTAGCTTCATTCAATATCCATTTACAACCTTTAACAATATTAAATAACAACCTTAAACATTCAAAAACATAAACTAATCCAAGAGATTACCTTCTTTGATACCAATTGATATATTTCCCTAATGCCTAAAACCATTTCATTTATTACATGGCTCTAATATTTACCTTGAACACATTGCATCATTTTTGACATTGCTTTCTTAATGTAGGTACTTTACTTATTGTTGATGCAGGAAAATGCACCCAATGGAAGGAAGTCAAATTTTGGCCCTTCTACTCACAACATGGAAACTCCTCTCTCACCTGTGGGATGGTGAAGTAGGAGAGGAGAGTCTCTAGGTAAGGGCTAGCTCCCTTTGATGCATCATGTTTGTTTTAGGCAGTGTAAAATATAGATATAGATAGCTATAATAAAGGGGGGGATGAAAAGGGAGAATAAATGCATGGAAAACAAACTACATACTCTAAAAGAGGCAATGCACCAAAATAAAGGTTGACCTTCACACATCCATCTTAGAATCAGACAAATGCATACATACACTACGCACTTGGCAGAAGGACCAAGCTGCTAAAACTGGTAGGGAGGCTTTCATGAAGGCACAAGAGACAAAAAGGTCACTGAGGTGCTATGGAATCCACACTGTAAGTAACTCCTATCTATTCTAGTCTTTTCAAATGTTAGCTCTTTTCCTTTTAGTTGCAATAATGGTGTCTTGTAGACAACAGGTCTGATGGTGTTGAACATGTGAGAGCATCAAAAGACAGTGACTGGACACAAGCAAACATTCAATGCATACACAAAAATGTATATCTAGATGGAGGTAAAAAGCTAAATTTGTATTGATCTAGGTTAAATTTTGTAGAGCTGCACCCTTTACAAATGTGGAAGATTGTCTCTCAATAATGAGAAGTTTTGTGATATATAGGAGAAAATCAAGAAGAGAACTTGGCGCTTCTTTTGGCAAGTTGCAAGTTATGTCTCTCATTGGGAAGAGGAAACACTACAGTCGATGTCATCATTCTAGAAGAAACCTGCTAGAACTATGATGTGTGGTTGCCCAATCTTGACTTTGGCATTCGAGTCATCAATGTGAAAGCACAGGCCTACGCCCTTTTCCTGCAAGTAGACTGCAATTTCTATCAATTCCTATGGTTTTTTCCCCTTTCTAAATGCTTGGGACATGCCTTTTTTGTTCACACCATCAGCAATAAATTGCCTTATCTATGCCACTTGGATGGCCTTGTCATCTCTGCACCATGTCATTTCTCCTTGCTCGTCATCTAGAATTGTCTTCTTCTGCATCTTTGTCTTTTCTAGCCGTTTGGCCCTTTAGGTGAACTCCTTGGTGGGTCACTACATTTTGGCTCCTTCTGGTTAACACTTTCCATTTGAAAGTAAATGGCTACTCCATTTCTCTAAAGTTGACGTCCATGTAGCTATCATGTTTTGAACACCGATGGCTATTTCACTTGATTAAGCTTGACAGCCATGCGGATGTCATCGGATCCTTCACCAGCTTCGGGCCTTCTTGATTCCTCCATGGGCATCTTCCTTTGTTATTTCCCTTTGATCCTTCTAGAAAGTCCTTTGTATTTGGACCAGAAGTCCCCTGCAAGGGCACCTACCCTTTAGGGTCCTTCGGTGAGTCCATTTGGTACTTCAGACTTTTCCCCGAGCTCCCTGTGGATAATTCTCCTGGGTCAATTTCCCTGGGTCTTTTGACTGTGGCTTTCCTCTTTGAATTTCCACAGACTTTTGTTTGTGAACATTTTCCCATAGAAAAATTTCTATGGAAATTTGTCTGCCCAGCCCTTTGCTTCATGGAAGTGTGCCCGAATTCCTTCAGACTTTTTATCCGAAGGAATTCCTTCGGGAAAAAAGTCTGAATAAATTTAGGACTGTCTTTTTTTTTTAAAACATAAGCTTTGCAAAAAACTTACTTTGAACTAAAATGTTGCTTGGGTTCCTTTGCTTTGTTGTGCCTACCATTTAAAAGGGATCTTTTGACCATTGACTACCCTTTGGCCAAGGGCAGTCCTTTGAACCGAACCTGTTGAACTAAAGAGTGGTTCAATGGTTCAAGATTCAACCACTGCATGCCAAATTCCTTGTTGAACCAATCCCAATGACCTTCATTGAAATCCCTCGTTAAACCTTAAGCTTTGAACCTTTTGGTTGAACTTAACGCGTTGAACCAAGAGATTGAACCATCCACTTTGAACCAAGCCTGTTGAACCAAGCTGTTGAACCAAGAATGGTTCAACGGTTCAAAGGTTCAATGCTTGGTAGTGTTGAACTCAAAGATGGACCCTTTGAACCAAAAGGCTGCTGAACCATTGAGCTAGGCCATGAACCAACTCATTGAACTCACATCACTTGAAATTAACTAGCATTGAATAGCAAGGGAGAAGGTGACCAAAATTTTGCCTGTGGGCAAAATTGGTCAATAGATTGGTGACTCACAGGGGAAGCATGCTTGCTATGCTTAGGACCCAGTTGCCTTGCATTCTATTGGGTACAGAGTCAGATGTAGCTATGAAATAATTATCAACAGCTTGAAAGATTTGAGAATCAAACATGAAGCTTTACCCCACATGCAAAGGGAAACACACAAGGCTAAAAACAACTAACTGTGCAAACTGCATTTAGGGAAAGCAAGAGAAGAAACTGAAACAAACTATTATGTACAGTTAACTAGGCATTTTGATTCCCTCCTAGATCAAATGGAAAAATTCTTAAGTCCCTTTCTTGGCAAAAGGACTTATGGTGCCAGGCGAGTACCTGAATGAAAAAAGAGTTGGTGACTTACTCTTCCTGCCTGTCACCTGAGTTGGCTTGTCCCCGAGTAGAGATTCAAACATGCTTCCAACATATACATACTTTGTTTGTTCTTGGAAGCTTGCCTCTTGCTGGTCCTTCATATTGGTGCTCTTCACCAAGAAATCAATTTCTATTGGCTCACCACCAGAAGCCTCCTGATATGCATCATTGACTGGCTCATTCTCCTTGATGATTTTGGAGGACATATCTTCATATTCACCCACCTTTTGAAGGAGTAAATCTAGAAAAATGCAACCTCCTTGCATGCTTGTTTGAACCCCAATGCTACCTTCTTCATTCTTAACCAGCTCATAGCCTACCTAGAGAATAGTGCACCCTACCTCAACACCTTCAAAATAATTATTCATATCATGAACAAGAGATTGCCCATGCTCCTCCATGTCACTTTGTTTGATCTCCTCCTCATTTACACTCATGAAGTCTCCCTGGTCAGTCATAAACTAGGCATAATCCATATCAGACAAGGCCTGATAGCTTTCTTGGAGGTGTATGGATGGAATGCATTCAGACATAGAATTTGTCATTTGGTCTGAAACATCCATCACACATTCACTGAGGAGACCTCCTCTAGACTCCAATTCTACAATTCACCTATCCAAATCTTCCTGGAAAAGCCTTTCCCAGAAGTCACAATCATTATCAGGGGTGGGAGCAGCCTCTCTTTCTTCAAGAGTTAGACTAAAATCTTCCTCCTCCTCCTTGCTGGTCCAAGATTCAACTATTTGCTTCCAGCTCGTGGTCCTAGAATTGGACTCTTGTTTTTGTGAGTAGGCAGCAACTTTATCATTTTAAAGGTCCTAGGCTAGTTTATGATGCTCCTCCTTCTAGCTTAGAATTTGGAGGTCATGTTTAAAGACCTGAGGAGGCTAAGGAATAATTGGGAGGGTTTGCTCATGCATAGGGAAAGTTGTCTGAAGAGAGGTGTGCTGGAAAGCTAGGTACACAGGATTGAGGGTAGGACTGATTGATGCATTGGATGAGCTAGAATGAGTAAGCGCCATTTGGTAGGAAAGATTTGGCACACAAAGGGGAGCTTTTTATAAAATAGGAGAGGGCAGACCCTAGGCCAAAACTTCTTGATTTTTATCCCTCCACTTTACCAGCACTTCATCAATATTGAAATTAGCTTGTGGATTGGTGAAAGGGATACCTTTTGGCATTGGTTGGTCTACAGCGTCTAAAAGCTCCATCTCTTTTTCACCCAATAGTATCATCTTCTTTTCTAGTTCCTTAATCTGCTTAGCTAGGTCATCCTCATTTTTCATTTCTTCATTTTGGATGACGTCTTTCTCCTCTTTGATGTTCCATGACTTGACCACTTTGTTCTAGCTCAAGCAATCTGGGCTGGGCATTTCCTTTGGGGCTAATGGGGCCTCAATGTAAGAGGAAAACAAAGATTTTGATTCCACTTCCATTACTTCTAGAATGGACTACTACATCTGAAGGTTTTCCAATTTAATTTTTCTATCAAGATTAGCCTTAAACACAAGATTCATTATTTCAAAATTCTCCTCAACATGATTGGGGAATAGACTTTGACAGGGTCAACTTGGCTCAAGAGTAGGGGTTGTATATGACTGAAATGATGCTTTAGATAGTGAGTATGCAGGTTGATAGACTTGGTAAGGCTGCCTCTCATGCACACTCAGCTTCTCCTCCACAGATGCAATTAAATTTCTCACATCCAACATCTCATTTAAAAGCCTATACCAATTCGCTCTTTCAATAGGAGCCCATTCTTTCTTAACCTGATTTAGTAAATTTCTCACCTAATGGATGACATGATCAGGAACTTCTTGGCCATACCCCTTTCTAGTGTTAAGATCAATTACATATTTGTTGTGTCCCAGCAGTGCTCGCATGAAGGTAGAAACTAGTTGATTGGAAAAAAGATTAGGTTGAGTGGGAAGAGTGACATACTAAGAAGACTAAGCACAAGGGTGATATAGCTCATATTAGGGTTGAGACTGGCCATATTGGGCATGATAATGATCACCATAAGGCTGGTAAGGATCATAGCCATGCTGGCAAAAAAAAATAGAGTCCACAGCTTAATATGATGGAATTTACACATACCAAAAAATGCACTTTTTGATGGTACCAGGCTGCTTAACCAGTGGATATAACTCAGAGTCACTAGATGCTGAAGAAATCAATTTTCTATAATAGGACCAACATCAATCCTGAAACTCTACTACGTTATCAAACTTGATGTCCCACTAGGCATGCCAGAACTGTTGGCGTAAGAAATGCACCCAGTGGCAGGAAGTTGAATTCTTACCTTCTCCTCACAACATGGAAACTCTTCTCTCACCTATGGGATGGTGAAGCAGGAGAGGAGAGTCTCTAGGTAAGGGCTAGCTCCCTTTGATGCATCATGTTTGTTTCAGGAAGTGCAAAATATAGATATAGATATTTATAATAAAGGGGGGGGGGGATGAAAAGGGAGAAGAAATGCATGGAAAAAAAAAACCAACTACTCTAAAAGAGGTGATGCACCAAAATAAAGGTTTAACTTCACACATCCACTCTCAGAATCAGACAAATACATACATACACTACGCACTTGGCAGAAGGACCAGGCTACTAAAACTGGCAGGGAGGCTTTCATGAAGGCACAAGAGACATAAAATCACTGAGGCACTATGGAATGCACACTTTAAGTAACTCCTATCTATTCTAGTCTTTTCAAATGTCAGCTCTTTTCCTTTTGGCTGTAACAATGGCACCTTATAGACAACAGGTCTACTGTTGTTGAACCTGTGAGAGCATCAAAAGACAATGACTGGACACAAGCAAACATTCAATGCATACATATAAATGTCTATCCAAATGGAGGTAAAAAATTGCATTTGTATTGATCTAGGTGAAATTTTGTAGAGCTGTGCCCTTTACAAATGTGGAAGATTGTCTCTCAATAATGAGAAGTTTGTGATATATAGGAGAAAAGCAAGAAGAGAAATTGGCACTTCTTTTGTCAAGTTGCGTGTTGTGTGTCTCATTGGGAAGAGGAAACACTACAGTCAATGTCATCATTCTAGAAGAAACCTACTGTAACTATGCCGTGTGGTCACCCAATCTTGACTTTGGTGTTCAAGTCATCAATGTGAAAGCACAGGCCTATGCCCTTTTCCTATAAGTAAACTACAATTTCTGTCAATTCTTGTGATTTGCCCCCTTTCTAAATGCTTGGGCCATGCCTTTGTTATTCACACCATCAGGAAATAAATTTCCTTGTCTATGCCACTTGGATAGCCTTGTCATCTCTGCACCATGTCATTTCTGCTTACTTGTCATCTGGAATTGTCTTCTTCTGCATCTTTGTCTTTTTTGGCTGCTTGGCCTTTTAGGCAAACTCCTTGGTAGGTCATTACATTTTGGCTCCTTCTGGTTAGTGCTTTCCATTTGAAAGAAAATGGATACTCCATTTTGCTAAAGTTGACATCCATGTGGCTGTCATGTTTTGAACACTGACAGCTATTTCACTTGAGTAAGCTTGATAGCCATGCGGATGTCATCGGATCCTTCACTAGCTTCGAGCCTTCTTGATTCCTCTGCGGGCATCTTCCTTTGTTATTTCCCTTTGGTCCTTCTGGAGAGTCCTTTGTATTTGGACTAAAAGTCCCCCACAAGGGCACTTGCCCTTTGGGGTCCTTCGGTGAGTCCATTTGGTGCTTCAAACTTTTCCCCGAGATCCCCGTAGATAAATTGTCTACGAACAGTTCTCCCAGGTCAATTTCCCTGGGTCTTTTGACTGTGGCTTTCCACATTGAATTTTTGTGGAATTTTGTCCACGAACATTTTCTCGTGGACAAATTTCCATGAAAATTTGTCTACCCGGCCCTTTGCTTCATGGAAGTGTACCTGAATTCCTTCAAACTTTTTATCTGAAGGAATTCCTTCGAGCAAAAAGTTTGAAGGAATTCAGGACTATCTATTTTTTAAAAACATAAGCTTTAAACCAAACTTACTTTAAACTAAAACATTGCTCAGGTTCCTTTGCTTTATTGGACCTGCCCTTTGAAAGGGCTCTTTTGACCATTGACTGCCCTTTCGCCAAGGGCAGTCCTTTGAACCAAACCCGTTGAACCAAAGAGTGGTTCAACGGGTCAAGGTTCAACCACTGTGCATCAAATTCCTTATTAAACCAAGCCCGATGACCTTCATTGAACTCCCTCATTAAACCTTAAACTTTGAACCTTTTGGTTAAACCCGCTGGGTTGAACCAAGAGATTGAACCATCCGCTTTGAACCAAGCCTGTTGAACCAAGCCGTTGAACCAAGAATGGTTCAACGGTTCAACGCTTGGTAGTGTTGAACTCGAAGATGGACCCTTTAAACTAAAATGCCACTAAACCACTGAGCCAGGCCATGAACCAACTCATTGAACTCGCATCACCTGAAATTAACTAGCATTGAATAACAAGGGAGAAGGTGACCAAAATTTTTCCCGTGGGCAAAATTGGTCAACACTTATCATTAACACTTGTTAATCAATCTTGCTTTAGATAGGATTCTAAGCCTCTTAGCATGCATATAATCCTCCTTTATCTTGAAAATATGTCATCCTTCACATGTCTCTTCACTCTTTCACTATCACCTCCTTGCTTGTACCTCACTATCATCTCATTCAAAAGTTTCATTACAACACTCTCATGTAGCTTCATAGGCATAAAAGCCTAATCCATGATTTAAAGGGTTTTTACTCCACCATTGGATATCATATGAAAATTACTCTACCTATTTTAATCCCCATACATATATAATATAATAATACAATCTACAAATAAAAACTCTCTACCAATCTTCCTTTTTCTTATTTTAGGCCTCCTCTCTAGTAGCCCTGTTTTTCACATAAAACTAATAGGTTTGACCAAACTACCAGTATATACTAAAAAAAACACACACTTATAGATAAAATTTATATTTTTTTATCTTCATAAAAAATTTTATCACACAAATAAAAATTTAGACCATCTAATTCAACACCCCCTTCTCTCAATTAGGTCTCTTTTAGGCCTAGTCAGCCACACAATCTTAGAGATTATACTATAGAATATTATACAGGTATTTAACGTCATTAATAATTTATATCATGATAAATAACATTATATTACAAATTTTATTTATTTTATAATGTTAGAAACAAAAGTTATTAGAGTTTCAAGAATCAAACCTTAGTCTTTGTTATACATACGCATGTGTAGGATAAGAGCATAGAAAAGGGGATAAAATGAGTTTTTGGACACTTCAAACCAAAATAATACCTATAATATGTATTTCACATATATCTTAACATTTTAAAATATATTTTGGTTCAAGATCAACCCTCATATAGCTCTAATAAGTGAAAATACATTATTCTGGGTACACTTGAAGGACTATGTAATGATTTAAGTGTCCTTTTGAAATTTAATGTATTTATAAAACTATCCAAGGGATTAAAATATCAAATATGAATTATGAAACAGGTTTATAATTCAAAAAAACCAATGATCCCTTGATAACCCTCATAATACAAGACTCACCTACCCTTTTGACTATAATTTGTTAGAATTTTCTCTAAGAGAACTATGTGCAACATAATGGGGATTTGGATTAAACCTTGATCACTAAGTATGCTATGAAATTAAAAAAATAATTATATTCACAAATTATATATTATATACCATAGTCCCATCTCTAAAACACTAGATTTAAACTTTAAGGAATGCCTCCATTCTATTCCTACTTGACTGTAAAAAACAAAAAAAAAGTTTTCAAGGGTTGTAGGTTAAAACTTGAGTCAATAGGTTAGTAGAAATAAACCATTCATTATTCAAGGAATAAAATAATTTATAATTTGTTCCATACCAAAAATCACCATAAGTACACCCATATGCTCTTAAAACATTCTTTGTTTTATTTATCTTATTTCTTACACATATAATGTCTACAAAATTCTTGATGAAGGTAGGAAAAGATCCTCTATTTTGACCTTTATTAACTCTTCCTCAGGCCTATCCTCTCCTAAAAAACTTATATTATACTAATACACACATTATAACCTCTACATGTAATTCTCAACCTCTTATTATGCCAACATGTAAACTAACTATTTTTTCTTATTGTCTCCCATGTAGGGTGGCAGTTACCACTCTAATGTTTGAATTACACATAATTTTGTAAATATATGAGAATTTAATATGTTAATACACATTAATATGACCTTAGAACCATTCCCAAACAATTATTGAGATTATGTTTTGCACAAGACCCTAAAATTCCCCACAAATCTAGTCTAGAAATTCAAACTTTCAAATTAGCCATTATGGTGGGAAAATCCAAAAGTCTTCAAATGCACAACTCAAAAATTATATAATGACTTTAAAACCATAATTAGGACCCTATAGGACTTATAAAACCCCACTCAAGACCAAATATGGTCATTATGACACTATAAAACATACATACTTCTTCAACTACCTTGTCATGCTCTGCATCAAATGTAAATCCACCAAAATTAGATGGAAAGGTTTTAAAGTATGTATTTGATGATTTTATAATAAATATGGAGAAACAATTTGAGATTATAAATTATTATGAGGTAAATAAGGTTGTGTTTGGAAATTACAAATTATTTGTTGAAGCAACAACTTTGTGGGCTAACAGAAAGCTCAAAATGAATTTGGATTATAATACTACCACATGGGAGTAATTAGTAACCCTTTTTAGAGCATGGTGGTTACCTTAGATTTATTTTGATCAAAAGTTGATATATTTTCATAAATTAAGGAAAGGAGACTTGTTAATGAATGATTATTGGGAGTAATTTATTAATATCTTGAAATATGTTCTATAGTACTAGAAGGATGAACATTTACATATTAAAACCCAAATTAGATGTGAAGTGGATGTACATAGACAATCCACTATGGATCATGTGTTTGAAAAAATTAGAAAGTAAGAACATAAGATGAAATCACTGATAGAGGTTAAGGAGAAGTACAAGAAGAATTTTGTAAATTCTAAGATACATTTCATAAAGAAGAATTGGAAATGGAATGGAAATTCCAAGAACTAATTCAATAGTCATAATATAAGGTTTGGTAATACTTCTAGGAATATAAAACTAGGAGATAATTTTAGAGAAGGATTTAAGGCTACAAATCAGGCTGAAAGGAAGGGACTTTTAGGAGGATTCTTTACTTGTGGAAGATATAATTATGCCAAAGATTGTCCACAGTGGAGAATAGATGGAAGAACAAGAACACAACCTCTTATTCATAGTAGGTAATCTTACAGTATTGTATCTACTCAGTGGTTGATAATCAATATGTTGAATTCCAAGCCTCTCCCATTAAAGTATTAGGTATTCTTTTTGTTCATCCAATAAATGTTTTGATTGATATTATATCTACCTAATACTTTATCTCTCCTATAATGTTGAGTAAATTATATATCAAAGTTGGTTATATGGAAAATATAAGGTAATATAATATGGGAATGCATCCAAAGTTAGGGTTGATAGATTTATCATAGAGGCTAAAATCGAGTTGCTAGAATTCACCATAGTTATGGATATTTATGTAGCACCACTAGGGTTACATGATGTGATCCTAAGAGTGAATTATATTTATAGGCATAAATCCAAAGTTTATTGCTTTCTTTAAAATGTTGAATGTCTGGATGATTTGGGAAACCAAACCCAAATCCAATGAAGTTAGAGGGAGTTGAAGATTAGGTAATTTTTTGCCATTGGATTAAAGAGGGATAAATAAAATGGATGTTAATAATTCCTTATCAAAATGGATTAAGTTATATAATCTAGGGAACCCACCTTAGAAGATTATCCATTTATATAAAAATTTTGAGATATTTTTCCATAGGAGCTATCAGGGTTGCCTCAAAAAATGGAATTTGATTTCACTATTCATATAATTATAGGTTCAAAGCCACAATATAAGGCACCCTATAGAATGAAAAAAATATAAATAATTGAACTAAAGGCATAACTTTTAGAGATGTTGTCTAAGGGTTTAATTCAGCTAAGTGTTTTGCCATGGGGTGCACCTATAGTTTTTGTCAAGAAGGATGGAACCCTTCAATTATGAATTGAATATCACATGATTAATAATAATTATCCATTGTATTTAATTGATTATGTTTTTGATTAAATATGTGGTGATATAATATTTTCTTAAAATAGAGGCTTACTTCTACACCAATATTATGGATCCTAGATCTGAATTGACATTTCTTAGTGATAACTGATACTTCAAGTTATTGTTTAGGAGGTGTGATCATGTAGGATGGTTCAATTATGGTATATGAATCTAGGAAACTAAAATATTCTTAGGAAATTAATTCACCTCATGATATGGAACTAGATACTATATTATATTCCCTATAAGTTTAGAGGCATTACTTATTGGGCAAACCCTTTGAGCTTAAGACTAATAATTTAGGTCTTAAGTATATTTTCATCAAACCCAACCTTAACTCTCACCAAAGGTGGTGGTTAGAGTTTCTAGTGGGTTATGACTTTGATATCAACTAAATTAAAATCAAAGATAATAGAGTAGAAAATATCCTTAGTCATTAAAGATACATTGTAGTTTTGGTTATAATTAGAAGCACCTTCTAAGATCAAGTAGTAAAATTATCACCTAGTGCCGATTTATATGAGTAAGTTGAGAAAGCTTTGGTTGAAAACTTACAAGATCATAGCTATCAAGGTTTTTAGTTTGGGAATGATGGGATTAATGGTATTATTTATGTGCATAATAAGTATAATTTGAGTAAAATTATGCTAAAGGAAATGCACAATGCTCCTTATTTAGGGCATCCTGGAGTAACTAAGTTGGTAATAGAGTTAAAAACCTTATCTTTGAAAATGAATTAAGAAATACGTAGATAATTTCATTTCTATATTCTCAAAGTATCAGTGATTCAAGGCTAAACATGTAAATCCAATTAGGTTTTTATCCTCAAATTCAATATGGGAATGGAAATGGTAAGTAATAAGTATGGGTTTTGTCCAAGAATTTCATATGTCTAAGAATGGTAATGATATAATCTAGGTGGTAATGGATAAAATATCCAAGGTAGATAATTTTATTCCTAGTAATATAATTGATGATGGACCTATGTTTGCTAAGAGGTTTCTGAAAGAAATTTATAGATTGTATTGGTTTCCTATACATATTATTTGAGATAGGGACCCTAAGATGACTTATTATAATCAACTAAAGTGATATTTGGATGCTAAGAGTGTTTCTTGAGTTAGCCTATTCCTATCTTAATCCTAAACCTATCCTAGTGCCTTAGACACACTTTTATATCCATTGTGTAGACCACATACATCTACAGTCAGCTCAAACATAACCCCTAGATAGCTTTCCCAAATCCCAACCTAGTTCGCCCAATAGTCTGTTAGGTGGACATTATCACCATATTTGGGACACTACAATCACATGGTACGAGTGTTCTTAACTAGGCACTATTACCCTAACTCTTATGAGTGAATATTTTCATAAATTTGTGCCCCTCCTAAGGTTAACCTAAGTATATTTTATTATTTGCACAAGCTATAAATCTCTATAAGATAAGTTTATTTGATGTATATTTATTACATGCAAAATATATACAAACGCCTATTCAAAAAAATACAAGTTGAGAAAAATTAAGGTATTTTATCCCTATTATACCCTACTTATGCATAATACCATCTATAACACACTCAAGTCATTCAATACAACTCTCATTCTAGAATTCACTTGCACTTGCACCAAACACTAGGTGGGAGAACTAAAATGGGATTGATTCCTCCTTACAGTGTTGGTATGTAGGAAAATCTCTTCACAATGAGGTGTTGAGGATGTCCATCATATATTACTAATAAACACACATTTATTTCTCGTACCATAATTGTAAGGAGGATTAGGGTTTTCACACTAAATTAGGTTTTTTAGGCACACCACATATTTTTATATTTCATGTGCACAATAACAAGAACCAAAAAACATAGGTGTGGGTACTCCTAGAAAATAAGAATAATCTTGTAAATAGGACACTAGCACCACTTTAAGGACACTACACCAATATATCACTAGTATCTAGGTGGGGAACTATTATCTAGTAAACAAAATGATCCTAAGAGATTGTTGATGACACTAAAACTCATCCAAAACCTAATTTTTATAACCCAAATCATCCATGACAATCACTTTCCAAATAAGTTTATATTTAAGCATATTAATTACTATTTTTAAAAAGTCAAAATAAGTCAACACTTATTAAAAAATTAATGATTAATTATTGCATATTATTTAACTTATTTGAACATCTTAGCCATTTAATCTAAACATATGATCTACATAGTTAAACCCAAAAAGGTTAAAACACTTAATGAACCTAACTTACTTCTAATATTGCTTCAAACCCTAGATTGCATAAATTCCAATTTTTATGTAATAATTTAGGGATGTATACTTATGTTTTTTGATTTATTAGACAACCTATATAAATTAAATTAATTTCATATTAGGGTTTCAAATTTTCAATATATTCATAAATACCCTTAAGGTAGGAAAACACCATATAATACTCCTTTAAGAAGGAATAACTCCACAATGTCTCTTCGAGGGGACAACTTCCAATATCCTCTTAAAAAAGAAGACTCAATGCTTACTTGATATCCTTACCATGATAATCATATCCTATATATATATATATATATATATATATATATATATATATATATATATATATATATCTAGCCCATGGATGGGTAACCTCCTAATCCTAGTGTAGGCCGACCATTACCCAATGCACTACTTCCATAAGTTACTCTATTATCCTAATATATTGTACCCATATAACTAAATAAGGGGATGTGTGCCACATGTCAACATCTCCATCAACCCATATACAATAATATATCATATCCCTAGGTACATAACACTACTTCCCTCTTTGACATGTTTCATCCTCGAAACATAGGAAGAAACCAAATAATGAGTGTGCTTCGAATCATTGCACACTTGTCTCCAATCTTGATCATCTAGCCATCCAAATGTGATCTTGGTAGGTGATAGATCTCCAAGCTTGTTTCCAAATTCCCTTGTGATCCTCTGATTTCATTCATGATCATAATTATATTTCTTTGGTGTCCCAACATTATTACTCCTCTTTTTATTCCATGTACCATATTCTGCTGTGCTACTCTGATTCCAACCATGACCATAGTAGGTATTCTTCCATGCATAGTCATAGTGATTCCCCCATTCATTCCATGTGCCATAGTATTTTTCCTTTGAATTCCATGCATATCCATAATGATTGGAAATCTTATTTCCTATATAGACAAAATGATTGTTGTTATGACACTTCCTCACCTAGTTCCATGATTGTTTCCTCTCATGATGATTTGGGTGTCTATATACCTCAACATTTTCCAACACTTTGACCTTATCCACCTTTACTACTACCTCTTCCACCTTTTCCTTCTTTGTCTCTTGAGTAGATGAAGTGCTCATTTTTAGTGTGTCTTTATCTATATCATCTGAATCTTCATCATGCTCTTCATCACCTATTTCCATCTCATCCTCACGATCTACCTGGATTGTTATTGGTGCCTTTTTCATTATGATATCTTGTAAAGTGATCTTTTTCTTATACCAAAACTTCATGAACTTTTTCTAAAAATTAATATTCATTATTCCCAAAGTCTCTAACCATGGATATCCAAGAACTATATCCACATCATCCATAGCCAAAGCATAAAAATCTGAATGCAAAACATATTTTTCCATAATGAGCTTTAGATATTCAAACATTGAAATATTCTTACCATCTACTTGAACCTCTTTGATATTCTTTGCTTGAACATGTAGATGCTTGGCCACATTCATGTTAATGAAGTTATACTTGCTGGTAGGGTTTATGGACACAACCACCTTCTTCTTTTGAATGCATCCATGATATTGAAAAATTGACTCATATTTATTTGGAGCCAAATTATTTGAATCCTTATCATCCAATTCTTCTTCTTCTTCTTCAATTTATTCTTCTACTTCTTCTTGTTCTTCTGCTGATTCTTCTATTTCTTCTTCTTTTTCTACTTCTTCTTTATCATCATGATTTTCTTCCTCTTCTACATCCTCTTTCTCATTTATATCCCATCGATCTAGGAAGGTTTTCTCCATTGCTTCCCATGAATAATAATGTTGCACAAAGCTCAATTCATTATTCCACCAATGTTTTGTAGGCCCAGACAAAGAAAAACATAATTCTATTCTCCATAATTTTTTTTAGTATTATTCTCCTTAAAATTGATCCACCATTCTCTAGCATCAAATTCATCTTCCCATAAAAAATTTTGCAACTCCATGATCCACAAAAAAAATTAAGGTTCATGAAACCCTAAAATATCAAAATTGATCCATAAAATTGTGACAAATCACTCCAAACAACTCAAAAAATTCTAAATTTTTTACTGTACTTCTCTTGTCTTATTAAATCTCCAGTTAAAATTTTGAATAAAAATTACTTATATTTTGGAATATATAATGAAATTATTATAAATAGTAAACTGGCAATAACTCCCTCAAAACAAATTAAAAAATATCAATTTTTTTTACTGTAACTTATTTGAAATATTATCCATATCCACTAAAAAATGTGTCAAAAAATTAGTAACCAATCAAAAGTTATTGATGATTCAAAAAAAAATAGGGTTTCGCTCCACAATTTTCCCAAATCGAAGCTCTGATACCACTTGTAATGATCTTGATATTCAATATATTCATAAATACCCTTAAGGTAGGGAAACACCATATAATACTCCTTTATGAAGGAATAACTCCACAATGTCTCTTCGAGGGGACAACCTCTAATATCCTCTTACAATAGAAGACTCAATGCTTACTTGATATCCTTACCATGATAATCATCACCTATATATATACATCTATCTAACCCATGGATGGGTAACCTCCTAGTCCTAGTGTAGGCCGACCATTACCCAATATACTACTTCCACAAGTTACTCTATTATCCTAATATATTTTACCCATATAAATAACTAAGGGGATGTGTGCCACATGTCATCATCTCCATCAACCCATATACAATAATATATCATATCCCTAGGTACATAGCAAATTTATTTTAAATATAATTTAAATTGTTTCAAAGAAACCTTAGAGTCAAAAATACTAACCTTGGATCACCCTAGGGTTCACATTTATAATAGTTACTCAGTCTCAATTATAGCTTCATACCATGATTATCATGATGGAATCCATCTTTCACTTCATGGTAAAAATCTTGGTAATTTTCTTAGCATGTTTATTACCAATTTTTTGTAGAAAGGTACACATGTATGTTATTCCTATCATGGATTCCATTTGAGCTAAGCTTATTTTATATATTGATCCTCCATCATGTGATCCCCATTTTTTATGGATCATTGATATGTGGATCACTTTTAACTACCTATAGTTACTACTAGATGATAGAGGGCTCAAATGAATCCTTTTATTTATCCTCCACGTAGACCACTTGATTATCTATGCTCCCATCCTACCTCTACTACTTGCCCCTAGCAAATAGTAGATCCTATAGTTTGAGTTGTCAAGTTTGAGTTTTCATTGGGTGAAATAGGGTACATCTTTAGCCTATACAAGAGAAACATAAAATTACGATCCCTCTTCATCCTTATTACACTAAAACAACACCCAAATATAAAAAATTAGAATTAGATATAGTGGATCAATTGAGAAATACACCAACCAAAATATATACATTGTAATTACTTCAAAAAGAAATAATATTCAAAGATATTTTGTTTCAAACACTTAATCACATATCTATGTCTTGTGACAATAATCCGTCATATTTTGCATATATCATGAATAATATAAAAGACATGGAAGATGTGATATCTTTCTACAATGAGAATTTACTTTCATAATCAATAATTGATCAAAAATTTTCACTTTTTATTCAAGCACAAATAAATAACATAACTATTAAACATGTTCTCATTGACAGTAGTTCAGGACTCAATATATGTAACCTCACATTCATACAAACCATAGGGTTTGATATAGCATCTATTCAAAAGACATACAATACTATTTAAGGGTTCAATGACATTCCTAAATAAACATTGGTATCAATCACATTAGACATTACAGTGTGACCAAAAACATTATATAAAAAATTTTAGGTGATGCCAAACCATTTACATTATAATTTTCTACACAAGTAACCTTGGATACATTCAATGAAGGTGATACTTTCCACTCTTCATAGATGTGTAAATGTTTTGCATGATAGGTACCTATACACATGTCTAATAAATAATCAACCATTTATATATTTCAATCTCATTGAGCCTCCTACATTGAGTACATAATCAAATGGGACATCTCATGTTCTCATATAACACCCACATCATATGATTCCCATTGAGTAGATGCATACTTATGATGCTGGGGATTCTAGTAAGACTATTCATATACCACCTTTAGAACTTCCTAAAACATAGGCACCTTCATCAATGATAGAAGACCAGCCTCTCCCATCACATTTACCTTCACTAATGATAGAGGCCCATCTCATCCCAACACAGTGATCTTAATTGATGATAGATAAATAGCATCTCATAATACAAACATCCTCATCTAGGATAGATGATGAGATCCTCACAGCCTAGTTACCATTATTTATCATTTTAAAAGAGGTTTACATTCATAAATTTGACACATTCATAGGCCACTATAAAGGATGATGAGTCCCTATAGACATCAATAACTATTTATGTGGATTGAGATTTACACCAGTGGGCCTAGGAGAGTACATAGATAATTGAAAGTTAATTATACCTTGAATTACACTAGTATCATCACTTGTTTAAGATTTTATAGCTATAAGATCTAATACTTGGACATAATCAATAGAATATCTCTTGATCCATTCAGTACATAAGGTCACATCCATGGATACCAATTTAGTCATATAGATTCATGTAGGGATTTCATAGGATAGACCACACTAGATCTTACAACTACTACTTGATATAGTATTTATGATAATACCCATAGTCTAACATAGATCATTTACAATATTGACACCATAGGAAGGGCAACCATTTTTCCACTTTCATAGACTCACAAGACATGATACAAAAACATGTTTAGCATTTAAACATAAACTAAATAAATTTAAGGCTAAGGGAAATTTTTAGATCATAAAGCCTTGACCTTCATAATAACCACCACCACCAATGCTATAAGTTACTTCATACATATAATCATCACAATAGAGCCATCACTTACATAGATATTCATGACCTAATCCTTTTACTATACATATCTTTGTAGAATACATATATCTTTTCCACATGGCTATAGATGAAGATTAGGATCCTAATACTTGCACTTTGGTGAGTTACAACATGCTATACACTATCAGGATTCCATTGGACATATTATATTTCCAATTTCATGTGGCCCCATGGTGGGCAATGTATTATTCTTCATTTTGAGTAGAGACACTCATATACAAGTTACACATGATAGTACATGGTTATAGACAACAGATGTAACAGTTAATAAATCAAATATATGCTTAAAATTCACTCATGATGGATAAATTATTCATATCTTACATGATTATACATATGAGAATAATATATTTCATGCATATACTTTGTGGCCTAATGTGGTTTACCCTGGGACCACATGATAGGCATGTTACACAATTGATCAACACACCATTCAAATACACAAATTCTAGACTCATGCCAAGGATAAGGCCCCACTAATACATACATATTAGTATGATGATCATAATGATGACTTATTTGAGTTTGGATAGGTTTAGTATCTCACACTGGATGATTTTCCACCAGATCAATTTATTATTCATATCCCATGGATGTGCTCTTAGGTCTATAAAGACATTACACTTTTAATGTATATTGTTTCATTTAATTTTCCAATATTTTTTTGTACATAACTTCTATCTCAAAAAAAAACAATATAACATGTTAAAATATAAAAACATTCAAATATTACTTAGAAAACACAAAATTTAAAGATTATATGCATTATATGTTTACATTTCTACTACTTGCTAGATATTGCATATTTCTAGCTTAGTATAGTTAGATTTATCATATATATATGATTCACTTATTCTTATCGACTTATTATAGATTACATACAAGAATCTGATCCACTACACTGATCTAGATTTTCTCTCATCTACCCATTGGGGGCATATACATTGATCCAAGTTTATTCATTTGCTACATCTACCCACTTGGGGGTAATTCATTCATAGTTTCAACTACTAGGTTCTATCCCTAAACTCTTTAGATTCTAGTTTATGCATTGATATATGTTGAAATTGATCATTTTTAATCGTTGCTTAGTTTTTTTTTTAACAATCACTAGTTACACTCGACATATGTACATCTTAGTATTTACATTATTTATACTACATTGTTATACATGCTTTCATTTATAGCTTTCTTAGTTTAGACCTGATTGTGTTTCCTATGCTTCCTCCATTTTGATGGCATTTGAATATGCCATTTTTATTTCGATCGATGCAACTTATATGTTTTTATGCTTTGGATATGTGCCCATGTCCCTTGTGTGTGCTTTTTTTGACTACATATGTGGACATTTGAAAATGTCCTTATATGTCTTCATTCTCATATTTAGTGTCATATACCCATGTCCCTTGTATTTTAGCACCTTGGCCTACTTTTGCATACCTCATTTATTTGTATGTATGCTTATTTATATGATTCTTCAACATGGCACTTGTATTTTCTTGTTACACATACATAGACTAGTTTTTTTATGCCATGAGGGATCTCATACATTTACCCTTCATAATTGGGTGCCATGGTCAACATCATGACCCATCCCCCTAGGTATTTACTTATATTTACTATTATACATTGATTACATATATCTTGAGACCCTTGTGCAATGCTAGATTACAACATACATCTTACATTACCTACTTATGCTTAGATACTTTTACATTCAAATGTTATGTTTTCACATTGTATTGGAATATCATGTGGTTGTCATATATGTGCTCTAACTAGCACATTTTATAGAACTACTTATTTTGAGGACAATTCTTACATAGGATTCATAACTACCTTCAAAAGAAGGAGAATTAACATGGGCTTGCCATAGAGATTAGGATCCTATTTTTTTACTCAGATAAATTTAAGCAGACATGCTTAGTTTTAGAAATTAGACATAGGTCAGACACAAGAAAAAATAGAGACTCAAAAAGTAGTTTAGATCACCTATATTTTAGACTAGGTAGACATTTTCACCCATATTAGGACACTAGCACCATAAAGCCCTATTGTCCACTACATGGTGTTATTGTCTAGTATTCACATCTCTAGGGCAGTCTAGATTATATATATTATTAAAACAAGTACAATATATATTTTCATAGATATAGTTATAGATTTGACAGTTACATTTAAATTTTTCTCATATACACTCATTTAATCTCATATTCATATTAATTTATAAGATCTGGGGGAATCATAAATGGTATGATTAATCACACATTTAGTTTAGTTACATAGATTTAGTTATTACATACTCAGTTAAAAATTAGTATACTCTAATATTAGATTGGGGGCATGTGCACAACACATATTTTCCATATACTAAACTACATAGAGGTTGATCAGATGGAATGGAAAACTCCATGCCATTCTCTACATTATATACACTTGCTATCATATTCTATGTTGTCACAATATTTTTGACTTACTCCATCTATAGTAGTTAGGATTCCAAAGTTTCTTAGAGCCACCTAATATACTTGAGTGGCTATAGAGATGACATACATAGTTAGATATACCTAGTTAGATACTTTTATAAATTTGTACAACTCAATTAAAGATGCATATACTTCACATGGGTAGGAAATGATGGAGTCATTACCTACTTGAGTTCTTAATCCACCCACAAGAGAGGGTTGGACACACTTATAGCCTTATCCAAGATATTCATAGATCAACATCCACTGAGCAGGGGTGGGAAATGATGGAGTCAAAATTGGATTTAGCTATTGAGCCACCCATATGAGAATTAAGAAAGATATCAAATCAGTCTAAGTTATTCAATGATATGATCACTATATACACTTACACATATAGGTTATCACTAGGTTCATGCATCGGTTTATGTGACCAATGAGGTGTATTCATTCCTTTCCTCTCATTACTCATCTTTACTCAGATAATTTATCCAACGTAGTCTTTTGATTTTGATAATCTATTAAGGATTGATTTTTGATTGTTTTATTGTAGGTCATTGATTTGGATCATGTTTCACATGCATAGACCAAGATTCACACACTCAGACTTAACTACATGGTCTTCACTTCCAAAGTAAGTCCATGTACACTTATTTTTTCTTTATAATAGTCATTTCAATTTTATATATTTTTATCATAAAATATGGGAAATGTAATCACCTAAAAGTGGTATTCGGATGCTAAGAGTGTTGATTGAGTTATCCAATTCCTAGCTTAGCCCTAAACCTATCCTAGTTCCTTAAATAGACTTTTCTATCCATTATATAGACTACATACATCTATAGTCACCTCAAACATAGTCCCATGACAAATTTCCTGGATCCCAACTTAGTGTGCCCAATAGTATGCTAGGTGTACATTAACACCACATTGGGACACTATAGCCACATGGTGCTAGTGTACCCAATTAGGTGATATTATCCCTTGCCCTAACTCTTCTAAATGGATATTTTTCCAAATGTGTGCCCCTCTTAAGGTTGGCCTAAGTAAATTTTATTTTTTTCACAAGCTATAGATATTTATAAATAAAAGTCTATTTGGCCTATATTTATAGATAGAAAATAGATGAAAAAGCCTATTTAAATAAAAGATAATTTGATTAGAATAAAGGTATTCTATCCTTCTTCTTCCCTACTTATACATACTACCATCTATAACAACCCTAAACCCAAATCTCAAATATTTCAAAGCTCAAGAACACTCAAGTCATTCAAGACCACTTATATTCTAGCATTCACTTACACTTTCACCAAGCACTAGGTAGGAAAACTACATTGGGCTTGATCCCTCCTCAAAGTATTGGTATGTAGGCAACTCTCTTCATAGTAAAGTGTTGAGGATGTCTAGCCTATCCTAATAAAGAAAACACATTTATTTCTCATGGAATACTTGTAAGCAGGATTATGGTTTGCACACTAAATTAGGTTTTTCAAGCATAATACAAAGTTCTAAATTTTATGTGTGCAGGAATAAGACCTAAAAATATAGGTGCAAGTGCTCCTAGAAAATAGGAATAGTATTGTAAAGAGGACACAATCAGGATTTTAAGAACACTACAATAATATGACACTACTATATAGGTGGGGTGATACTATATAATGAGAAAATAGATACCAAGACCCTAATAATGACACTCAAAACTTTCTAAAACCTAGTTTTTGGAACCCAGATCATCCATGATAGTTGCTTTGAAGATAAGTTTCAATTTAAGCATATTTATTATTATTTCTATAAATTCAAAGAATTAAAAAGTAATAAAAAATTAGTGATTAATTATTGAATATTATTTAACTAATTTAGACATCTCAACCATTTAATCTAAAAATAGGATTTATATAGTAAAACCTAAAAGGGTAAAACACTTCCATATTTTGGTAGACTTTAAATTTAGCATTAAGAACTAAGTTGAATATTAGTATGAGTTACCATATATAAACATATGGGAAAACAAAAAGGATAAATCAGATCTTAGAGGATTTATTGAGAATGTATTATTTCATGGACCATGAATATAAGTGGGAAGAATACCTAACTTTGGTTGAGTTTGTTTACAACAAATCATACCAATAAGATATTAAATGGATCTTTATAATACATTATATGGTAGGATATGAATAACACCAATTAGTTGGGACAAGTTAGAAGATAAAATGGTTTTTTGACCTAACATGCTTGCTAAAATGGAAGAGAAAGTGAAATTAATAAGGTAGAGCCTAGATGAAGCTAATGAAATGTAGAAAAGCTATACTAATTTTTAAAAAATAGTAATGTAGTTTTCAATTGGGGATAATTTTTTTGTAGGTTAAATCCCAAAAGAGTGAAATAAATTTTGGTAAATCAAAACTTTTTTTAGCAAAATATGTGGGGCCTTTTGATGTCATAGAAGTAATCAATCTTATATATTATAAGCTTGAATTACCACTAGCTCTAGCACAAATGCTTAATATTTTTCATGTTTCATATCTTAAAAATTATATTGGTTATCCTACACATGTTTTGAATTAGAATGCATTATAATTTTGGAATCTAGGGGTGGTCACAATAGAACCAGTCAAAATAATTTATACTCACAAGATTATCTTGTATAATAGAAAAGTATCATAGTGCAGGGTCTATTGGGACCAATATTCTAAGGATAGTTCAACATAGGAATACCATGAGGAGTTTTTAAGGCTATTTCCTCATTCTTTTATTTTGATTTTATACTAGATATAATTTTTTTATGCTAAAATATTATTTTACTACGCTAAACTTATTTATATTTCAAGTATTTTGTTAAAATAAGTTTCATCAGGATGATGATCAGTTTTAGGGGTGAAGGATGCCACATCTAGTTTTTATCTATAAATATTTAGGACATTGTTTAATGGATTGTGTATTGATTAATGGTTTATTTGATGTTTATTTTGATCAATATTTTCATATACTATTTGGTTCACATATATATTACTTTTGATAGTTGTTGCATTATGCTTATGATCATGAGTTTTATAGACTTTTTACATTCAACAATTATTATGGTTATATGTTTATATTTATCATGATACAAAATAAATAATATTTTGTTTGATGATTTGGATGCATGATATTTTTGACCTAATTGACAGTGTAGTTGGAGAGATCATTATATAGGGGGAACAAATATCTCTATTGGGGATTGAGATATATGACTAAAATAAACCCTTGAAAACACACTATAATCTAATTGGAATTAAATATATGATGATTTCATTTAATGATATAAACCTTGGTTTATTTAATTTCATAACTTATAAATTCATGCTAATTTAATATTGTTAAATGATGATTTTCCTTAAATTATGCTTGTAGAAACATGAATTATATTAACAATTTTATTGCTTGTGTATTTTGTTGTTTGATCATATCATGCTTGTTCATCTAGTTGTCTATTGTTACATCCCAATTATCTTGATAATTATTTGAGACATTATTTAGTTTATTATGGGTTGGTAATTAGTATATTTAATGATAGTTATAAATCATATCAGTTATGTTATTTTGATAACAAATGTATTTTTCATAATGAGTTGTTATATTATTCTTATTATCATTATTTTTATTAAGTGGTGATATTCAACATCTATTATGATTTCATGCTAAATTTTATCATGGCATGGACTAACTAATTATTATTTTTATGAGTTTGATGTATGATATTGTCCACCCTCAATTATAGATTGAAGGGAAAGTATCATCAAAGAGGGGGGGAATATGATAAAATTTGGGGGTAAAAATAAATATGTAGGTAACCAACACACACCGTCATACAAATGGATTGATTTCTTGTCTTATTTCTAACCCTATGGTTGATCTAACAAGTTGGATAAATTTAGTGATGATTAGTTTTATATCTAACATTAGTAATGCACATTTACATTCTTTTGGATTATGTTTTACGTTATGTTATTTTCCAATTAGTTATAATGTAAAAAAACCATCACTTAGACATTTATATTAATTTTTGCATAAAGAGGCTTTACTAGGTTGTGTTGTGATTGCACACAAACCATCTTTTAAATCTAAAAAAATATTAGAAAAAATTCCTTATGAATAAAGGAATGTGCAGTTTAAGTAGTGGTAAGATTCTTATGTGCTTAGTTTTCTTTTTTTTAAATTTATTGTGAAATACCCCTCAGGGGTCTCTTTGAAAAAATAATTAATAAAGGTAAAAAATACCCTAAGGTAATTGTTTGTTGATAAATCATAACTTTGTATTAAGTTGGTTTTTATGTTTTGAAAAGATATTAAAAAAATATTACAAACTAAGGGATGATTTTTTTTTTGAAAAGGTTGAGAACTTGTATTAGGTTTTGGTTATAATGATTTTAGTTGAGTTGATTGTGTGGTTGAGGAGTTTTTATCGCTAAAATCCCATTGAGGGAAACATGACAGTGAGTGGACTATTGATTGATCAAGGGGATTTTGCATGTTCTTTTTTAGGCTAAGAAAATTGGAGTTAATGTGTAAAAACATGGATGACATGTAGATAATTGAGAAGGAAATAAGTGGGAGAGGAAAGAGTTCATTAGGATCTAGTTTTTCTTTTTATCTGAAGGTAGAATAGTCAAAGAGGAAAAAGTTAAAAAATAAGGGTTTTAGTTTAGGACTTAGGACAAGGAACAAAAATTATGTGGCTTTAGTAATTCATTCATATTCATAGGTGGCTTGACCAAAGCAATCATACCCATAGCTGATCTAGATCATCATAATGTGATAAGTATGTAAATATGTCTTAGAAGTTAATTTGACCAATTTTTGTATTTTGATGGTGTTATAGTTATTATAGGTATAATTATTAGGTATTGGAGTCATTATATGTCTTTAATTTGAGTTATTATGGTCCTTTTGGATTTTTTCTACCAAAATACCAAATTTGAAAATTTGAATTCTAAAACTAGGATTAAAATGAAAATTTCAATTTAAAGTGAAATTTAAGGGTTGGGGGATGATTTTTATGACCCTATAAGTTCATATGAATGTTTTTGTATGTATTTTAATTCCCAACTCATGACAAAGATCAATGTAATTCAATAATCAATAAGTATAATTGCTACCCTATATGGGGGTTGACAAGAAAGGTGAGTGATTTGCCTATTTTTTCATATTAAAAGGGATAAATTCATGTTGTAAGAAATTTGAGGTGATAATTTAGGATAAATTTGATGAAAATATGAGGATATTTCTAATAAATATCAAAAATTGAAGAACTCTACCTACCTTATTACATTATTTATGTGGACTATATATATGCTTATAAGAATTAAATATCAAGTGTTAGAAAGAGAATTTATTTAATATATAAGATTTATATAATTATAAGTGAAGTGTTTTATTGTTATTAATTATTTTTGTGTATTCATATCATCATCTTGAAAATATTCAAAGTAAAAATCTAAGGCAAAGTCAACTTGAAGCCCCTTATTTCCACAGTCAAGGAATAGATAATAGAGTGTTTATTTTGGGATTTATTCAATATTTTAAAGGTGTTTAAGATATAATAAAGACCATAAATAATAATTTTTATCTATTTTAATTTTAAAAAAACCTCTTGGTGATTCAACCTTTAACTCAAACCTCCATATGTTTTGACATAGCCTTGAGACTATACTTAGAACTCTATAAATCTATTTCTTGAAGACCATTACAGATTTTTCAAGGTTAATTTTTTATTTTAATAGTTAAATAAAGGTTATATAGACCCATATTTCGTCTTATTTATGATTTAAGTTTATTAAAATTATAAATGGCTCATTTAGTAAACCCCCAACCTACACAATCCTATAAGAGAGCCTAAAATACTATAACTTTCCTTATTAAGACCCTTTTATGATTGATCCAAGATAAATACGTATGGTATAAGATGAAAATAGGTTTGTAAAACCTTATGTATCTGTAAAAATATTTTAAAATTGGCTTAAAGTCATTTTATCCCATTTTGTAGCCTATTAGCCTTGCGTAGGATTGTCTAAGTTTAGACTAGGGTTTCCAAATGAAAATTCCAATAAATTTTATTTGAACCAATCAAAATTAAAAAAAAATCAACTAATATTTTTATGTTTGAAAAATTATGTCTTAGGTTTTTACCTTGTGGTCTATTATAAAAACACTAATGTGGTAAAGAACTAGGCCTAAAATAGGCCAAATTGGGTAAGATCCTTGGTCAGTTAGTAGGGTTTCCTAGAGATTTAATCCATGAAAATTTGGGTGAATTAAAAAGAGGAAAAAGGGTGTATTAAATTATGATTATTTTATATTTATGACTTTTATTTTTCTTGCATAATCTATATTTGTGCGTAAATAGGGCTACTAGGAAAAGAGTCCTTAAAGAAGAAAGTGGAGATTTGTTGAGAGTGATAAATTTGAGTTTATATTATTTGATTGGATGAGTTTGAAAGAATAAAATATGAATATTAATGTATATATGGGCCCTATTATGGGGGAAATAAACTTGAAACTAGGACTGAGGCCTTTATGACTATAAAAATACTTGGTAAGGAATAAGATTTAAAAAATAAATGAGTGTAGTGATGAGAGATGTGAATGCGATAATTATGGTGATGAGAGAGATAATATAAATAAGGATAAAATATAGATGATATATATTCAAGGAAAAACATATTATCTAGCTAAGAAGAAGGATATTGAACTTAGTGAAGAGTGGTATTGATAAAGAGAGTTAAAGAGAAATCAAGTACCCTTAGTGAAGGAACCAAAGATTAGAGTCATTAAAGGCACTCAAGTAAGAAATTAGAACTAAGGTAATGAAATAAAATGTTTTATGCATATGATATACATCAAGAGGTCTTATATTAGGAATAATCTTGGTATAGATTATGATTTTGAATATGATAGGTTATTTTTATAGGTTATTGAAAGTTACTATGTGAGATTGTTGAAGATTGTATCAAGATAAGTTATAGGAGTACAATAAGAGAGAGTTAAATTTTTTTTAGTAGAACATACCTAATAAGAGAGACAATAAAATATCAAGAGAGAGAAGATATACTCAAAGTGTGAATCATAGTTCCAAGGTGAAAAAGACTTGGACAATAGGGCTACAAAGTGAAAAATACCTAGAAAATAGGATTCCTAGGTGAAAAAGACTTGGATAAGTGAAGATGAAGATAGAGAAGGTCAAGGAAAAGAAGGGCATGGTTGAGCTAGAATACCACAAGGAAAGAAAGAGGAAATAATACCCAAATAAAAATGGGTTATATGTTGAATAAGAGATGAGTGAGATAGATAAAATATTAAAGAGGATAAAGTTATTCATGAAGCTCATGCAAGAAGAATAAATCTAAAGGTATGGCTAGGTTATGAAGAAGAATAGGGTTAAGTAGATTATAAGGTAACTCATGGAGAGGAGGAAAATTTTCATGAGAGATAATGAAACGAATAATTTTTTATGTAAGCTCAAGGAGGATATGAAGAAGATTGTGAGAGATGAATATGAGGGAGATGAGCAACACCTTATGGAGAGGGAGTTATTCATGGAGACAAAGCAACATAAGAAAGAGGATATGGAAGTAAACAAGGCTCATGTTTTTGAATATAAATATTTATTATCATGTGTGTATATAGGTATAACATTTAATAAGGAAGAAAAACTCCATGCTAAGGATAAAAATCTTGAAAATATAAAGGAGAGAAAACATGAGCAACATGATTATGATGAATAATAAGCTATTTGGATGACCAGGTATAGAAGATGCCTCATGGAAGGAATAAAATAATAAATATTTAGTCAATAATATGATATTAAGAGGTATGAAATTAAATATTTTCAATTTACATTTCTTGAAGCAATTAGATATTTATTTCTTGAAGCAATTAGATATTTATTCCTTTAAAGATGAGTTAATAAAATTTTTATCATATTTTTATTATTCCACATTCATAATCTTTTCATAATCATTCAAAAATGTATATACACATATAATAATAGAGAGATAATATAAGAAGCTCCAAAAATAAGAAAGAGTTCCACATGCTAGTCAAGTTAACTCCACTGTAACTCCAAATTCAACTCAAAATTGAACTCCACTTTTAAATACACCAAATTAAAATTTAATTTTTTTACTTGAAACCTTATTTATTTTAAAATATCAGGCCAGGGTAGAGAGGGATAATTGACAAGTCAAAGGGCTATTTGTACATCTTGAATCCTAAGTTAACTCCTTATGATCTTGCATGTAACTTTTGATCTTCTTTAGTTAAATATTTTTGATATTTTAATAAGATACTCATGGTATTTCATGCATATTAAATTTATACTTTAGTTACCTTAATTTTCATCTTGAGTTGACTGGACTTACCTTGACTTCAACCTAGAGTTCAACTTGACTTATCTTGCATGCAACTTACATACATGTTTGGCCTCATGTCTCTTCTAAAAATAGACCAAAGGAGAGAGTAGTAGAAGTGGGATGAATGTGGATTTTTTATAGAGACATATTTCCTAAAAATATTTCTATAAATTTTATCTAAATTTTAACTCCAATTATCCACCCTTGCATGTTTTAAAACTCCACTTTTATGGGATTAATTGAAAAGCTGGATTGTAGTTGCTAAAATTAGTAAAATATGGGTAACAAAAATTAGAGAGAGGGGAGATTTTGTATTTTTAATTATCCATTAAATATTATATATAATTATTCACTTGATTATGACTAAATTAGCTTTCCAAATTGGTTATTCTTCCATATGCCTATCTTGTGCAACTTTGACAATCTTCTTGAATGCATTGTGAGAACTAAAAACTTGTTAGATATTAATAAATATAAGATATAATGAGAAAAAAATGTTATTTTAATGTAATAAACATGGTGTCATGGAAATTTAAACAAAATTTCATCTCCAAACTCATTGTACAACTCCAAAAAACACCATTTTATGTTCTCATGTGCTCTTTTATTCTCAAGAAATCTTGATTTGGATTAGGATTTTAAAATGAGTTTCATGCATAAATAAATAATAATAATATTATTTTAATATACATATAAATGGTTAAAATGTATAAAAGTTTTAAAATATACAAAACCCTTCACCAGACTCTAATAAAATTTCACAAAAAAAAAAAGTGTCTAGCTGCTACCCTTAGGATGACCTAGAGATGTTTTTCAATGAGATGAGCCTATTTTGAATTATTTTTCATTTAATTATAATTTATTTATAAATTTAAAAAATAATTCACTCTTTTAAATAATTTTTTTTCCATTTAATGTATTTTAAACACCCATTTCTAACTCCATTTGTGAGCAAAAAAGTGAAGAAACATTCATTCTCTTCATGATCAGACCTGTATATTAGCATTTTATATATCATAAGGTATAGTATGGAATTTTAAAAATAAATAAATAATAAAAGACATAAAATATACCCCCATTTAAAATTTAAAGATTTTTCATTCAAGAAAACTCAAAATATGCACTTTTTGGTGTTGATTAGCTTGCCCAATTTCATTATTGAATGCTTGTAGGTCTGTGTTTTGACATTTTATTGAGTTTTATAAGACCTAAACACATAATTATTTATTAATTTTTACCTTTAATAACTCATATTATCAATATAATAATTTTGTATTCTCAAACAATCACATAAACCACTCTAAACTTAACTTTTCTGACTCTCTCTCTTGCTTAAAACCCTAATGCTTGATATTTTGCCTTTGTCAATCATTTTACATAAAATTTTGATTTATTAAGGTGTATAATGGTATTATATTCAAAATAATATATAAAAATATATTTATTTTTCAACAAAGAATTCAAAAATGCAAGCATACTGCTTAAAATTGAGCAAATGAGGGTTTAAGAAGGGTTTTAGAGCACCTATTCTTATTAACAGTTGTTCATAAAGTTAGGCCATGATAACATGAAAAAAATACATGTAATATTGAGTTAATGTGGGTCCAAAAATTTCCCTAATATTTTTAAAACTAAATCTTATTCACCTTCATATATCGAGCATCTGCAAGTTACCTTTACTCGCTTGTAAATAACTAGTTAGAGGAATAAAAGAAACCTTTGTCAAAATTTGGACTTGTGAGTTATTTTTTAAGAATGATTTTTTCCTAATTAATTTTTTTAATAATTTTTTTAACCTTTAATCCATGAATTAATTCTTTTTTAAAACCTGCACATAAGCAACTTTGACCAATGGTGGCAGAATTGTCCACATTCTTGGCAACTTTACAAGGATGTTTGCCTACTAAACACTCAAAACTAGTAGCTCTATCTATTAGTATATGGATTAATAAATAAAAAACCAAATTTTAAATTTTAAATTCCTTTTCAATCAAATTTTAAACTAATAATTCCCTTAATAAACTACAACACTTGTGTATAAGCACTTATTAAATTGAAAAATAGAACAATTACCCACTAAAAGATGTAAAAGAAAGTACTTAGAGGAATGTGAAAAATAAAGATACTAAAAAAAATGTGAATAAAATTACTGGGATTAAAATAAAATATAAAAATATTATGTACAATCACTCAAAATCCACTTGGATCAAATCAAAAAACTCTTGATGAAGATGATTGACAAGTTGTTGTGTGAGTGTCATTCTAGTTATATCAAATCTTTTCCTTATTGTCAACATATTTTTCTTATGTTAAAGTGATAAAAATGAATCATAAATATATCCAAAAAAAAAGTTATCATGTGGTTCAATAATCACCTCATGTTGCTCTTTCACACTAAGAAAGTTTTTCAAAGTAACCACTTTCTAATTTACCTTCACAACTACTTTATAAATGTCTTCACAAGGAGATATAGGACTACAAATATTATTTAAGTCTTAAATAAAATATAATTATTAATTACATAAGCCATAAATACCTTTTGGTCCTCACTTGTAGCTTCTTTAGATTCACTATGAGTCACTGCATCTTCTTCTGTATCTTTATTTAGCTCATGTCTAAGACTGATACCTTATTAAATCACTATTGCAATCTCACTAGCTATTGTCATTTTTTATAGAATATATTCATGATAGGATTATTGAGGATTAATTACTATTTTAATTTATTTTTTTAATGGATCCTCAATGGATGCAACATGATCTCCTTCTATGTCAAATTAAAGCTCATTTGACCAACACAACTCTTGATCATCCTCTCTTGACAAATTTTCCTTTTTACCTAGATGTTCTTCTTTTGCCTTCCATAAAATAGGTCCTAATTTTAAGAGGGATATGGTTTGAGGGAAATATATTACATTTGGTGGCATATGAATATATGTCATTATTGGTTGATATTGAACTTGAAGCACTTGGTGAAGCTTTCTTGCTTCAACATTCTAATTTTTTTGAGCTAAATACGCAGAAATCTAATTATTAGTACTTTTAGATACCATATTAGGAACATTTTCAGCATGGATTACCTCTTGGGGCTCATCTATATCCCTTATCTTAGATATTTTAATGGCTTCAACAAATTTATTTGATTTTCTAGGCTCATCAATGTGATTTACTACCATATGATCATCAACTTGAAAATTCACCAAGATTACCTCTAGTTGTACTTGTCCATGATTTGATTCCTCTTATCTCATTTGAAGAATTTCAATATTATGTGATACTAAAGATTTATTTTACATAAAATTATTTTGATAAGACTACCAACTTTAATTTTGCATTAAATTATTTTTTACTAGAACAAGGCCCATGGTTGAGGAAGGAACATTAGGATTAATTGCAATATATGGTTTGACTATTATAATAGCTTCTTGAGCTTGATATGGAGGCCCATTGTACTGATATTGTTTCCTCTTCAACTCAACTAACTCATTACCAAAATATTGTATCATACCTTTTAGTTCACCAAGCTCACTAGATTGACAATGACGAGCTTGAACTTGGCCTTGAGTGTCTAGCATTTGGGATATTAATGGAGCTTGAAGAGGTAAAATAGGTTGTAATTCTAGTTAAATTGGAATTAGAGGCCTAGGTACAAGTTTACCAACTTGAATTAGATTATTTTTATCATTAATGGCAATCTCATAGGCCTCTAAGAGTGTCTTACCATGCATGAATTTAATCATAACTAAAATATTAGAATTTGAGACTCTTAAATAGTATAGGAAAGCATGTTCAAGAGATGGATTATCATAAGAAGGATTTTCTTCCATGTTTTATGAAATATAAAATTGAAATCAATCATAAATTCATGTAGTGATCTATTGATAGTAGTGAGATACTCAACAAGGGATAGTGGTCTAATTTATCTTCAAATTACTACAAAATGGTTCACCTAAATAATCCCAATAGGCTATGGACTTCAAGGGAAGGTTCATATACCATTGCAATGCCTTTCACTTGAAAGATACAATAAGTAAATAGATGGAAAAATTATCTTGGGTAGTATAGTGTAATGACCACAAGTTGGCCACATCCTTGATGTGCTTTATGGTTATAGTTTGATCTTCACCTATGAAATATGGTAGACTTTTAAGGGTTGAGGCTAGAATATCATTATATTGGGCAAAATTGGGAGGGCTTATTATTGGCCATTTTTGGCCCACATATCAAACTTTATCTAAGTATGAAAAGGGAGCTTTCAAGCAAGAAAATGGCAAGTCTTTGGGAGGAATTCAGGTTTTCCAATAGTGACAACATTAGGTTTTTAAGGGCACATTGCAGATCAAGTTTCTAGTAGTGCTTGATTTTTAAATGTTTTATAAGTAGAAGTAATTCAAGTTTGCAAACATAAATTAGTCATGGACAGTGCATTTTAGGTTCTTCAAGGAGCACTACTTAATTACTTCATAAGTTGTGAGCAGTCAAAAACTTGAAATAAGTAAAAGGGTTTGGAAAACCTGATTTGGTCTCAAAAAATAGTGCTTCTTGGGTTATTCAAGGGACAAGTTTTATCCAAAAACCAAAGGTCCTTTTCACTTTTCCAAAGGGTCTTTCAAAAAACCTGAAGGTACACTTTAAAAATTTGAAGGGCATTTTTAAAATGTTGAAGGGACTTTTAAGGGCAAAAGGGATCTTTTCAACATTTCTGAAAGACCAGTCAACTTTTTTGAAAGTCACTTTCAAATTTTTGAAGGGCACTTTCTTCTCAAAAGTGGATTGTTGCAAGTTTCCTGAAGGGTATCTTTCATTTCAAAAGGAACTTTTCCAAATACTGAAGGGAACTTTCTTTAGTAAAAAATAAGGCAATTTTCAAAGGAAAGTACCATTTGGAAAAGCCCAAAGGGTGTCTGGCCATTCAAGAAAGTCCTTGACAAGAATCTTGAGGGAATTTTTTTTTGAAAGAATTCATTTAAAAGGAATTCCTTTGGGAGAGAGCCAAAGCAAATTAGATACACATGGATAAAAATTCTAAATGAATTCCTTCAGATAAATTATCTAAATAAATTCCTTTGGGAGATTTGCCCAAAAGAAAAGGCCTAAGAAGAAAAAATCCTAAGACCAAGTGTCTAAAGGAAATTATGGGTCAATGGACATGAAAATCAAGATAAGCGACTAATCATTGGAAGTAATCAGGTTTCAAAATCTTGAAGCCTTAAGGCTTGGAAATAACAAAGTGAGAAGACTTCAAGATGGACAAGTCCAAAGTAATTAAGCTTAGAGAACCCAAATTACTCTACATAAAGTAAATCAAGTTTATCCAAGTACTTTACTTAAAAGGCTTTATAATTAAAGGATCTGGGCAAGTCTGAAGTTAGAGAGATCAAAGAACCCAAATTAATCTACATATAATAAATCAAGATTCTTCGAGTGCTTGAATTAAAATTGGTCCAATAATGCAAGAATCATGATACAATTAATGAAAGGCTTCCACATGGTGTAAGCTAGAGTAGAAAGGGATAATCAATAAATGAAAAGTGGCACAAGGATGACCAATGAGCATAGATGAGTCCAAGCAGTTGCTAGCTAGAAATTATAAAGGCTCTCATTTGCCATAGTTAACTCCCCACAATCACCATACAAAGCTTAAATTCATCATGGGTGAAACACATGGAGACCCACATCCTTTCAGTAGGGAACATAAATAGAAAGAAACCACATCAATATTTAAGGTAGAGATTAAATGTGTCTTGCCAAGAAGAGACATTCCAATTACTCACAACATGGCTTCTTAGATGTGCCAAAGAAAAAATTAAAGATGGGAGGGGCTCAAGAGGATTTTTTAGTGATCTTGAGTGATGCATTTAGGGACAATAAGGAAGTAAAACATCAGAGTTCTAGCCATCAGTTACTTATTCTTTCTTCCCCTTCTCTCTCCCCCCTTTTCTATATAAATAGAGGCCTTAGAGCCAATCAAATCATCCCTATATTGGCGATATAATGACTCTACATATATAACTTTGTAAAAGAATCTTTTGAAGCAATACAAGGAAGACTTTTCTAGTTCTAGTTAAAATAAGTGTGCAGATTTGGTTTCTTTTGTAGAATGTATGATTTTCATTCATCACCTATGTTTTTTTAGCACCTTGTTTTTTAGCTTTATGGTTTTATGTAGGATTACGTGAAGTTTTTATGTGTTAAGATCTACTTGAAGTGTTACTAGTTCATAATTTCTCTCGTAGACCTATTTTTGTTATCCTTCAAAGCCTAAAACTTCTCTTCAACCTCCACATAAAAGCTCCATGCCTATGGATTTGAGATATAATGAGAATAGCCTATGTCTTATTTGGGTTCATCATTAGTTGGATATTTTCCTAAACCAAGTGTATCACTTTTTTTTGGTGCATCACCTCCATTATCTTAGGTTTCTTTTTTAGTCATCCTCCTACCCCTTTTCCTTAGTTAATAGTATATTTTAGTGTGATATCAAGAGCTACATGAAGCACCCAAGGAATTAGCCTCATAAAAAATCCTAGAGGTTCAAACTCACCATAGGATACCCACATCCTAAGGTTATCCCCATACTTATAGCTAAAAGTGAGGGAACTTGTAGAACTCTCTCACAAGGATGTAATTCCAAGCTATAACAGTTCTGGCACACCTGGTGGGACACAAAACTATTTTCACTTCCATTTTTTATGGAAGACTGGTCAAGTTTAATGCTATTTTGATCAATTTATAGTAGTGTTATCTTTAATCTTCCAGCATCTTTTGACTCCAACGAGCACCCAACTATCTAGTGGTGGAGTAGTAACTATTATTCATGCCAAATATGACTACAAGATTGAATTATATAGTTATTCCTTTTGAGTTTATTGAATTAACTTTAAAATCAAAAAGAAGGTTAAGGTTCACCCATACTCACCCTTATGTAAGAATCTTCTTTCCTAAACTAGGCATAAGGTATACCTATGCAAGAAGATCTTTGTCAGCCCCTCTTGTTGCTATGATTCCCTAAAGATATTTTGTGGGATTTAGTGGCCAAATCCCTTTAAACTTACCATAGTATGATCCTATGCTAGTATAATCCCTCAAAATTTTTCCTTATTACATGGGAGACCAAGTTGTAACTCCTATTGAGCACATAATGAACACAACCAACTTCTACAACATTCACAATATTACAATGGAGAATGTGGCTATTAGGATATTAGTTGTATCTTTTAAAGGAAAGGTATTAGACTAGTATAGGGGCCTATATCATAATTCTATCCACTCATGGGATGAATTTGGAATATCCTTATGTAAATGGTTTGTAGAAAAGAGTGATCATTTATCACTTACAGAGCAACTAACCATAATCAAGAGAGCTCCTCATGAAGTCATGCAAGACTTCAATATGAGATTTTAGAAGGCATAGGATAGAATTATACTAGCTATTATACCATATTTAAACTTTAATTTCTTGTATTACTTGAATTCTCTCAATAATGGCATAGCTATAATTATTCAATCTATGGGAGGAGACATACTGCCAGATGCATATGAGGTGGCAATCAAGGTAGAAATTTTCATAGTTCAGGCTGACAAGCTTACTCCTAAACCCAAAATACCTCTTTTTATAGAGATTAGACCACCTCTTATAGTCATTCATCCACTTGATGTTATAATTTCAATGCCAAAAATCATTATTGTGCCTTCACCTAAGCTATAGAAGGCGTCTACTAGTGGATCCAATGACACCCAAGAGTAGAAGAATTACTTGGAATTGAAAAGTATGCTCCAATCCTTAGGGAATGATGTGAAAAAGTGTCTAGAGGAAAGCTTAAAAATATCATTATTAAGCTCCATACCAGTGTTAGCAGTAACCTTATCAAGCAAATAGGCCACCCCACAAATAAATTTCCAAGGATAGAGGTAGCCTAGCTATGCTAGACAACATAATTATAACCCAAATTCTATAGGGCCTTCCAATTCCTTAGTCCTAGTTTGGAATAATGTGGCTTAAGAGATTGAAGGGATAATTCCTTAGAATCATTATTTTGGGCAATATATTATCCCAAATAATGGATCTAACTAGGTATTCAATGATTAATGTAGTAGGCTATTGCTCATGGGTATAGCCAAGACCTTATGGCCCAAACCATTGAGGTGTCCATAATGACAAAGTAGGAGTAGGATCCACAAGAACAAGGCTAGAATCAAGTGTCAAACTAGTTGAAATCCTTAATGGTCATCATTGAGAAAAAGGAGTGATATGCATCCAATCCATAGGCTACTCCCAATTTGGCCCACATCCTAATCTAAAGAAATAGAAGGTTCAAGAGAAGGAATATGGGTGATAACTAGGAAGCTTTCAAAAAACCTCTTGATACTGCTCCTTCATTGTTAAAGTAGCAGTATTTGTTCCCAAAACCTAGGCAAAGGATGGGGGTATGCTAATTAACATTATGGAGAAAATGAAGAAATCTAGTGTTATTTTACCAATGTGGGACATGCTTTCCATGCCCATACAAGTAGACATTCTTCAGGAAATTTTGTCCAAGATGAGTGTTTCTATAGATACAAGTAAGTAACCAAGAAAGGAAGTTGAAGTATTCACTAATACAACCAAGAGTCCTTTGGGAGAAAGGTTAAGTAGTTTGACTAAGCCCCCCAATTCTAAATATCATTAATCATTAGTGATTCCTTGGTGTATAATTGCTTGGTGGATAGTGGGGCCAGCACCTTAGTCATGCCGAAGTCTATTGCTAACCAAATAAACATCAAGTATGAGCCACACATCAAGGGAGTCCTAGAAATTGATGGTTCTTCCATAAAGCCATCAAGTATCATCAGGAATTTAAACATAACCTTACATGTTTATTCTAGCATGTCCATCATGCAAAACATGTTGATCTTAGATGTCACTCTTTGCTTTACATTATGTCTTTATAGGGAGTTCATAACCAAGATTGTGGGTTATCTTACAATAGATTGGTCTTACATGGAATTAAAAATAAGGTATGTGACTAAGGCCTCAATCAAGGTTGAACCCATGGAATAATTCCACATTAAATCCCATCAACAAGATAACATAAACCTTAATTATACCATCCTTGATGAAGATGAATTTATAATTGGTCAGGAGCTAAACACTCATCCTAAAGAAGTTCTAGTCTTTTTCTTGGATAAGATATGGGGAGATAACCAAATTTTCAACCCTTTGAAAGGTGTTGAGGAAAGAGACAGGGGTGTCTATCTATTGCATGAAGAGAATCAACCCATGCCTTCCCTCACTAGACCTAAAGAAGACCCCAATGGTTTATGGAGGTTGTTATTTGATGGATCATGGGGGAAAATAGTGCAAGTTCTAGGCAAATGTTGATTTCACCCTTAGGTGATAAGCTTTTCTCTTCCTACAAGTTCTATTTTAGCTATTCTTGAAATTTAGTAGAATATGAAGGCTTGATCCATGGCCTTCAATGGGCCACCAAAAGAGGAATCAAATTGATGCAAGATTACGGGGATAATGAGTTAACCAAGTTAGAGGATTTAACATAAAAAATCCTTTTATGAGGTCCTAAAAAAATAGGGTGTGGGACTTGATTGAATATTTTGATGCCTTTGACATTCAAGCTATCCCAAGAAATTAGAAGCAACATGTTGATATGCTGGTAGCCATGGGAGCTCAGTTTGACATTCCAAGTGAGCTAAATGAAACCAAGGTTAAGCCACATACATGTCAAGGTGGTGGTGAGGCCATTAATGCTAGATAATGAAGCCCACTAGTAGGTTTTTGAGAGTGATAATAAAATTACTTGCTTCTTATAGTAGGAAACTAAGTTCTCCTCCAACCAAGCTAAATTGTAGAATCGATATGAAGATCATATTATTTAATTAAAGTTGAAAAAACTTCCTCAGGGGTTGGTTACACTTGAGGGCCTTTGTCATGAAGGAGACCATATGATGAAATAAAAGGTATTAATGTCTACTAATGAAGAGAACTATGAAAGAGTCCTCATCTTCAAAGACAAAATTCTCAAGCCTGGGAAGGTAAGTAGCAAGGCTGAGAGGCATGCTTTCATAACACTTTTCCAAGAGTATGTAGAAATTTTTGCTTGGGATTACAACAACCTAAAGGTTTTTGATCTTAAATTAGCTCAACATACCATAGAGTTGGAGGCCAATGCCAAGCATTTAAGGTAGAATCAAAGGCTGATCAACCCCAAAATAGAGGAGCTCATAAGGAAAGAGTTAACCAAATTGATCGAGTCGGATCATATTTCCCATCAAACACTCATCATGGGTAGCCAACTTGGTGCTTATAATAGAAAAGAGTGGGGAGATTAGGTTTTGTATGGACTTCAAATATTTGAATAAAGTCTCCTTGAAAGTTCAGTACCCTCTACCATCCATGGAGCAACTTCTCTCAGTAGTTATAGGATCAAAATGCTTCTCTTTATTAGATGGATTTTTTGGATATAAACAAGTTTGGGTGAAAGATGAAGATTGGTACAAGACTACCTTCACCACCAAATGGGGCACATATGCATACCAAAATATGCCCTTTGGTCTATCAAATGTCAGCACAACTTTCTAAAGAGCCATGGACATGGCTTTTTAGGGGATACTAAACCAAATGTTGATGGTATACTTGAATGACATCATAGTTTTCTCCAAGAATGCAAATGAGCATATGGACCACATGAGGCTGATTTTTGAAAGGTGTAAAGAGTAAGGGATTTTATTTAACCCCAAAAAGTGTGTGTTTTCCATGCATGAAGGTAAGCTACTAGGCCACATCATCTCAAAGGAAGGTTTGTCCATTGATCCTAACAAAATAAGTGCCATCTTGGCATTATCCATGCCCAAACATAAGAAAGAACTCCAAAGTTTCATTATAAAGATAAACTTTGTGAGAAGATTTATCCTTGGTTTTGTAAGTGTGGTCAAACCCATCACTGCTATGATAAAAAAAACCAAGTATTCACTTAGTTAAATGAAGGAAAGTCAACATTTAGGGATATCAAGAAAGACATCACTCAAGTACCCACAATTATGAATCCTAATTTGTCAAGGGATTTCATATTGTATGATTTTTCCAACATTGATAATATATCAGCTATGCTAATGCAAAGAAATGGTGAAGGACTTGAATAGCCATTAGCAATTTTTAGTTAGGGGCTTAAAGAGTATGAGGTGAGGTATACCTTTGTAGAAAATTAAATCCGTACAGTAGTAAGGATCCTTAATAATTTCAATATAATCCTATCTAATATCAAAATCCACCTTATGGTGTCTCATCCTAGAGTAAGAGACTTCCTTATTAATAAGGATTTGAGATAAAAAAAAAGATGGTTAGATTATTAAAGTCATGGAGATCAAGGTAACTAGGCTAGTAAGAGGTAAAGGCTCATGTGATCATATGGTTGATAACTTTCATAAAGATAAAGAGGTCATCTTGATAACACAAGATAAGCTACAAGCAGATGTACCTCCACCTCACACTAGTTGGCTCCATGATATGACACACTTTTTCCTAATAAGTGAATGCCCTTAAGGTATGGACAAAGAAAAAAGAAGGTATTTCAAACTTTAGTCCATACCTTATGCTTTAGTTAATGGGGTTTTATTCAAAAGAGACCTCAATGGAGTGATCCTAAGGTGTGTAGATGATGATCAGGTAGCCAAGCTTTTAGAGCATTTCCATGATGGGCCTACATGAGGTCATTTTAATCCAAGGAATATTATAGCAAAGATCATGAGGACTAGTTACTACTAGCCTAGCCTCTTCAAGGACACTTATGAATGGGTGAAGAAGTGCCAAGAATGTTTTGTCTTCATGGGTAACCAAAGGTTAGTGACTTTCCCTCTCAACCTAATTCAAGTAGAGAAACCATTCATGTAGTGGTGTTTGGATTTCATTGGTGTTATCAACCCTCCATAAAATTTAGGGCATAAGTGGGTACTTACTACAACTTATTACTTCACCAAGTGGGTGGAAGCCATTGCATTAAAGGAAGCTAATGAAAGTTTAGTCTTATATTTATATGATATAATTGTGACCAGGTTTGGTGTTCCATCCATTATCATATCTGATAATGCATTTGATTTCCTTGGTTTGAAAATAAGTGAATGGGCCCTCAAGATGGGAATCTATCTCAACACTTCCTCAAATTGTTATGCTCAAGAAAATAGACTAGCTAATTCTACAAATGAAAATTTATTGAGAATTATCAAGAGGACGATGGAGGAGAATCAGACGATGTGGCACACCAAGTTGAAGATGACCTTGTGGGCTAATTGAGAAACTCCTAAAGCTACTATTAGTAATTCTCCATATTTTTTATAATATGAAAGGGAGGCCAAGTTACTCATTTCTCTTGAGCTGCACACATTAGAACTAGCCCATTAGCTAGAGTTGCTATAAGATGAACCCATGAATGTGAGATTGGTAAAACTCACAGAGCTTGAGGAGACAAGGGACCTTGTAATGAAAATGCTAAAGGCACATCAAGATCATGTCAAAAGGGATTTTGACAAGAGAGATACAATAAGGAATTTCAAGGAGGGAGACCTGGTTCTCAAATGGGATTCAAAAGAGGCCAAACTAGGCAACCTGCCAAGTTTGATATCTTATAGAGTGGCACTTATGTGATCCATGAATGAAAAAAACATAACAATTTTTAGCTTACCCAACTAGATGGGAAGGTATAAACCATCTTAGTCAATGAGATCCATCTAAAGAGTTATTATTAAAGGAGTTTGTAGTCATTAAATATATTGTACCTTTTGTATAGTTTTTCATGTTTTCTTCTAAGTGCCTTGTGCACATCCATTTCAGTTGTGTGTTTTCCCTTCCCTTAGTGTCTTGGAAATAGTTTATTTCATTTCTATTATTAATGTTAATTCATGGGAAATTTTTAGATAGAGCTAGATTTATATAAAATTAGTGAATACATGCCCAATGGATTGAATAAAGCAAATGAACTGGGTTCTCAAGCATAGCAAGAATGCTTCATTATGAGTCACCAAAAATGTTGGCCATTTTTGGCCCACCTACCAAAATTTTCCTAAGTATGAAAAAGGGATATTTTAGGCAAGAAAATTCCAAGTCTTTGGGAGGACTTCAAATTTTCTAGCAGTGACAACTTTAAGTTTTTGAGGCATAGTGAAAATTGGGTTTTCAGCAGTGCTTAACTTTTAAATGTTTTATAAGTAGAAGTAATTTGGATTTAAAAACCTAAATTACTCATGGAATTTGTATTTTTAGTTATCCAAGGAGCACTAATTGATTAATTTATAATTTTTGAATAGTTAGAAGCCTAAAATAAGTAAATGGGCTTGAAAAACTTGATTTGGTCTTGAAAAATGGAGCTTATTGGGTTCTTCAAGAGACAAGTCTTATCCAAAAATTGAAGTTCCTTTTCACTTTTTCAAAGGGTCTTTCAAAAAACCTAAAGGTATAATTCAAAAATATGAAGGGAACTTTTAAAATGTTGAAGGGCCTTTTTAGGGCAAAAGGGAACTTTTCAACATTTTTGAAAGATTAGTCAAATTTTTCAAAGGTCACTTTGACATTTTTGAAGGGCATTTTCTTTTGAAAAGTGGACCATTGAAATTTTATTAAAGGTTATCTTTCATTTTGAAAGGACCCTTTCTAAATGTTGAAGGGCACTTTATTTGGTAAAAGATAGGGTAATTTGTAAAGGAAAGGACCATTTTTAAAAGCTTGAAGGGTGTCTAGCCCTTCGATAAAGTCCTTGACAAGAAACTTGAGGGAAAAAATTCTAAAGGAATTCCTTCAGGAAAGGGTTGAAGCAAATTTTTGAAGATAGACAAGGACAAAAAGTTTGAAGGAATTATTTTAGACAAATTATCTTAATAAATTAATTCAAGAGATTTTCTCGAAAGAAAAGGCTTGAGAAAAAGGAAGCCCAAGACCAACTATCCAAAGGAAATGATAGGCCAATGGACATCAAAATCAAGGTAAGTGACTAGACATTGGAAGTGATCAAGTTTAAAAATCCTAAATTCTTAAAGCTTGGAAATAGCAAAGTGAGAGGACTTCAAGATGGACAACTCTGAATTAATTAAGCTTAGAGAACCTAAATTACTCTATATAGAGAAATTTGATTTTCTCTAACTACTATAATTAAAAGGATTTATAATAAAAGGATCTAGGAAAGTTTAAATTTGGAGAGATTAAATAACTTAAATTACTATGCATAGAGTAAATCAAGATTATTCAAGTACTTGACTTAAGATTGGTCTAGCAACACAATAATCATGATGCAATGAATAAAATCCTACCATGTGGCATAAGCTAGAGAAAAAAGGGCCAATTAGTAAAGTAAAAGTGGCACAAGGATGACCAATGAACATAAAAGTTTCTAAATAGCTGGTAGATAAAAATTATAAAGGCTCTCATCCACCATATTTCTCTCCCTATAATCATCATTCAATGCTTAAATGCAACATGGATAAAACACATGGAGACCCACATCCTTTTAGTATTGCACATAAATAGAAAGAATCCACATCAATCTTGAAGGCAAAGATTAAATGCATCATACCAAAAGAGACATTTTAGTTGCTCACTACATGGCTTCTAAGATGCACCAAAGAAAAAAATTAAATATGGGAGGGGCTCAAGAGGATTTTCTAGTGATCTTGAGTGTTACATTTAAGGACATTAAGGAAGTACAACATCATATTTATAGCCATCAGTGACTTCTTCCTTCCCTTCTCTCTCCCCCATTTTTGTATATAAATAGAGGCCTTAGAGCCAAAAAAATCATCCTTGGATTGGTGATATAATTACTCTACATAAATTGCTTTGTAAAAGACTCTTTTGAAGCAATACAAGGAAGAATTTTATGTTTCTAGTTAAAACAAGTATGCACATTTGGTTTCATTTGAATAATATGTGATTGTCATACATCACCTATGAATTTTTTTAGCAACTTTATTTTGATCCTTTTAGTTTTGTGTAGGATTGCATGAAGTGTTTTTTTATTGAGCTCTCCTTGAAGTGTTACCAGTTCATAGTGTCTCTTGTAGACCTATTTTTGTTATCCTTCAAAGTTCAAGGCTTCCCTTCAACGTCCATGAAAAATATCCATGCCTATGTCTTTGAGATATAAACAAAATACCATATATCTTATTTGGGTTCATCATTAGTTGGCTCTTTTCTCAGACAAAGTGGATCACTTCTTTTTGGTGCATCACCTCCCTTATCTTAGGCTTCCTTTTCACTCATCCTCCTACTCTTTTTCCTTATCTAATAGTATATTTTAGTGTGAGAACAAGAGATTAAGTAAAACACCTACAAAACTAGACTCACAAAAAATCCTAGAGGTTTAACCTCACCATAGGATACCCACATCACAAGGTTATCCCCACGCTTGTATTTGGAAGTGAGGGAGCCTGAAGAACTCTCTCACAAGGGTGCAATTCCAAGCTATAACACTTATATAATTAAAAAGAATAAGTCCTTGATTCATTGGGATATACTTGTTGATTTTTAGTGGATTTAGGCATGAAATTTATAATTCTTGATTCTAAAAATGTGTTTTTTTAGATTCAATATGTGTCCCACCAAGTGTGCTAAAAATTATTATCACCCAGAAGTGTACCCTTATTGAGAATGTGTGCCTATTTTCACTTACATTAATATAATATAAATTATCAAAATTTGGTACCTTATATTTTATATAATATATATATTAAGGGATGGTTCCATTTGGTACACTCACTCACTTCTATCTAAAATATCTGATTCTATATTTTTTTAACTAGGAAAAGGGTAGAAGGAATAATGTTAAAGTTGAAAATGGAAATGAAAACTAAAGATTGCGGTGATGCACCAATATTAATATTAACTATGAATATACATGACACACTTTGGAGGATAAATAACTATCACACATTCACTTCATCTTCATGAAATTAATCTTGTATAAGTATTTCACACAGAGGTCTTGATAGACACCTACACTAGCTTGGGATGAAGGAACAATGGTTGAATTCACTTCTAAAATAGGTAAAAATCAGACTTAGATACTTTATATGACTTGAAAGAATTTTTATTTTCTTCATAAAGATGATATACTCATAGATAAACATATGGAAAATAATCATTCACTAAGTTTTATCAATAAACATTAAGAACACACTTCATGAACAGCTAAAAGATGGAAGAAACATTTATATATTTATTACTTCAAATATGAGGTAGTGAAAATTTTATTAGAGTTTTAGTAATCCAAATGAATAATCTCCCCATAATCATTGAAAAATGTATATACATATATAAAATAATAATAGAGAGAGAAGACAAGAAGCTTAAAAAATAGGAAAGAGTTTCATTTGCTAGTCAAGTTAACTCCTCTATATCTCTAACTCCAACTCAAAATTGAGCTCCAATTTTAATTACACAAAATTATAATGTAGCATGTTATATTTTAAACCTTATTTCTTGGAAAATTGGGTACCATGGGAGAGAGGGAGAGTTGATAAGTCAAAGGGTTATTCATGCATCTTGAATCTTGAGTTAACTCCCTGTGATCTTGCATGCAAGTTTTGATCTTATTTAGTTAACTATTTTTGATATTTCAATTATATCCTCTTGTTATTTCATGTGTATTAAATTTAGACTTCAGTTATATTAATTTTCATCTTGGGTTGTCTATACTTTTCTTGTCTTCACACCTGGAGTTCAACTTGAGTTTTCTTGCATGCATGTTTGGCCTCATGTATCTTCTAAAAATAGCCCAAAGGGGGATGTAGTATAAATGAGATGAATTTGTGTGTTTTAGATTGATATATTTCCTTAAAATATGTCTCTAAATTTTATCAAAACCTTAGCTCTGCTTATCTTCCCTTACATGTTTTGAAACTCAACTTTTGTAGGGATAATTAAAGGCTCTTTAAAATCAGTTTGTAGTTGCCAAAATTATCCTAAAATCGGGTGACCAAGTTAGAGATATGGTAAAATGTGTATTATTAATTATCCATTTAATATTATTTATAATTATGAACTTTATGATGACTGAATTAGCTTTATGAGCAAGTTTTTCTTCTATATGCCTATCTTGTGCAACTTTGACAAGATTCAGGAATGCAATGTGAGAGATAGAAACTTTATGGATATTAATAATTTGAATATATAATGAGAAAAAATAATATTTTAACATAATTACCATGGTTTCATAAACATTTAAAAAAAAATTCATCTCCAAACTCCATGTACACCTCCAAAAAACATCATTTTATGTTATCATGTGCTCTCTTCTTCTCAAGAAACCCTAATTTAGATTGGGAGGTATAAAATGAGTTTAAAGTATGAAAAAATAATAATATTATTATTTTTAATAATTATAAATGTGTAATACATTTAAATTTTGTAAAATATCCAAAACTCTTCACCAAACTCTTTAAAAAAAATTCACAAAAAAGTGTCTGCTTGCTGGCCTAGGGATGGCTTGGAGATGTTTTCCAATGAGATGATCTAATTTTTAATTGTTTTTTATTGAATTATAATATATTTATACCTTTAAATTAATTATAAACACTCTCAAATAAATTTTTTTATTTAATGGATTGAAAACACCCATTTCCAACTCCATTTATGAGTAAAAAAGTGAAGAAACCTTCATTCCCTTCATGATTAGACATGTATATTGGAATTTTATATATCATAAGTCAAATTATATATTTTAAAAAATTATTAAAAAATAAATGACATAAAAACATACCTTCATGTAAAATTTAAATATTTTTCATTAAAAAGAACTTAAAATATGCATTTTTTGGTATTAACTAGCTTGCCTAATTTCATTTTTGAATACCTATATGTATGTGTTATGAAATTTTATTCATTTTTATGAGGAATAAATACATAATTATTTTTTATATTTTTATAACCATTATCATCATTATAATAATTTTATATGCTCAAACAATAACTTAAACCACTTAAAACTTGACTTTTTTGACTCACTCTTGCTTACTTAAAACCCAGATGCTTGATCCTTTGAATTTATCTATCATTTTGAATAATTTTTTTATTTATTAAGATGTAGAAATGTCATATGTTATAAAAATATATCTAACAATAAGTTTATTTTTAAATGAATAACTAAAAAATGCAAACATACTACTTAAAATAGAGTAAATGAGGGTTTAAGAAGGGTTTTAGAGCACATGTTCTTATTAACAATTATTCATAAATTTATGAAAATATAATATAAAAAAAACTCATGGAATATTTATATAATATGTGCCCAAAAATCTCTATAATACTATACAAACCAAATCTTATTCACTTTCATGTATCGAGCATCTAAAAAATTCCTTCACTAGCTTGCAAATAGCTAGTTAGAGGAATAAAAGAAACTTATATCAAAATTTAGACTTTAGAGTTATTAAAAAAAATTATTTTTGAATGATTAATATTTTATTATGTTCTTAATACCTTTTTTTTCTTTTAATTTATGAATGGATTTTTATTGAAAACCTGGCACATAAGTAACTTTAATTTTGTCTGTTGTCACTTTTATTGATACAATGAAAACATTAAAAAATTTATGAAATTATATTGGAGATAATATATATATATATATATATATATATATATATATATATATATATATTATACTCACATAATTATATCTAAATTATCTAATTCTATGCTTTCTTGACTAGGAAAATGGTATAAGGAACAATGCTAAAGCTGAAAATTGAAATGAAAACTAAAAATTGGGGTGATTCACCAATATTAAAACCAATTATTCATATAATTTAAACAAATTATAATATAAATAAATTTCACACATTCAATTAATCTTAATATAATTACTATTGAATAAGTATTTCACACATAGGTCTTGACAGACACCTACAGTAGCTTGGGAGGAATGAACAATGGGTGAATTCACTTCTAGATTAAGTAGAAATCAAAATTAGACACTTTATATTAAATTAAATAATTTTAATTTTATACATAAATTCTATATATTCATACATAAACATATAAAAAATAACCATTCGCTAAGTTCTATTAATGAACATTAAGAATGCACTTTATGAATAACTTGAAGATGGAGTAAAAATTCAACTCTTTATTGCTTCAAAGTTAAGGTAATATAAAATTTGGAAGATTTTAAGTAATAAAATGGAATATAAACCTCATAAAAATTAAAAAATTGATTTACATATAAAAAATTATAATATGGAGAGAAGATAAGAAGCTCCAAAAATAGGAAAGAGTTTCACATACTAGTCAAGCTAACTCCACTATAACTCCAACTTCAACTCAAAATTGAAATATAATTTTAAGTACACAAAATTAAAATGTAAAATAATTTATTTTAAACCTTTTTTTATTAAAAAATGTCATAATATGGGAGAGAGGGAGAGTTGACAAGTCAAAGATTTATTCATGCATCTTAAATCCTGAATAAAATCTATATGATCTTACATATAACTTTTGATCTTCTTTAGTTAACTTTTTTTGATATTTAAATTATATATTCTTGTTATTTATTTAATATTAAGTTTATACTTTTGTTAAATTAATTTTATTATTTCTTTGAATGTACTTATCTTGATTCACACTTAGATTTCAACTTGAGTTATCTTGTGTGCATCTTTGGCCTAATGTCTCTTCTAAAAATAGCCCAAAGGGGGATGTAGTATAAGTGGGATGAATTTACATTTTTGAGATTAATAAATTACATAAAAATAGGTCTCTAAATTTTATTGAAACCTTGACTCCACTTATCCACCCTTGCATGTTTTGGAAGCTGACTTTTGTAGGGATAATTGAAGGCTCTTTGAAGTTGGCTTGTAGTTTCTAAAATTAGACCAAAATTGGTTACCCAAGTTAGAGAGAGGGGATAATTTAGATTTTTAATTATCCATATAATTTTATTAATAATTTTTCACTTGATGATGACTAAATTAGATTTCTAAACTAATTCTTCTTCCATATGCCTATCTTATACAACTTTTATAAGCTTATTGAATGCATTATGAGAATCAAAACATTGATGGATATTCATAATATGAATATATAAGGATAAAAAATATTATTTTAACACAATAAACATGTTTTCATATACCTTGAAACAAAATTTAAGCTCCAAATTCCATGTACAAATCTAAAAAACACTATTTTATGTTCTCATGTGCTCTCTTGTACTCAAAAAACCCTGATTTGGATTGGGGGTATAAAATGAGTTTCAGGCCTAAAAAAAGATTCACAATATTTTTTTTGGATAATTATTAATTTTTTGTAACTATAAAAGTTTTAAAATCTTTAAAACTATTCACCAAACTCTCTAATAAAAATTCACAAAAATTGCATGATTGCTTCCCTAGGGATGACCTAGAGATTATTTTCAATGAGATGAGACTATTTTTAACTTTTTAAATTAATTATAAATTATTTATACATTTAAATTAATTATTCATACTCTCAAATTTATTTTTTCCATTGGAGGGACCTGAAACACCCATTTACAACTCTATTTGTCATCAAAAAAGTGAAGAAAACTTTATTCCCTTCATGATTAGACATGTCTATTGGAATTTTATCTCTCCTAAGGTAAATTAAATATTTTAAAAAATAAATAACATAAAAACATATCCCCATGTAAAATTTAAAGATTTTTCATTTAAAAATACTCAAAATATGCATTTTTGGTGTTGATTAGCTTGCCTAATTTCATTTTTGAACGTTAGTAGGTTTGTGTTTTCCCATTTTATTGAGTTATATGAGGAATAAATAAATAATTATTATTTAATTATGAAATTTAATAACCCTTATTATATTTATAATAATTTTATGTTCTCAAAAAATCACTTAAACTAATCAAAACTTGACTTTTTTTATTATCTTTCTTGCTTGGTTAAAACCCTAATGCTTGATCCTTTGAATTTATCCATAATTTTCCATGAAATTTTGATTTATTAAGGTGTATAAATTTCTTATATGACCCATAAAATATCAAACAATATTTATTTTTCAACAAAAAAAACAAGAATCCAAACATACTGATTAAAATTGAGTAAATGAAGGTTTAAGAAGGGTTTTAGAGCACCTATTATTCTTAATGATTGATCATAAATTTAAGACATTTTGATATAATAAAAATGAATTTAATGTTTATGTAATATGTTCCCCAAAATATCCATAATATTTTTCAAATCAACTCTTATTCACCTCCATGTACCAATCATCTTAAAATTGTATTCACTAGCTTGCAAATAGCTAGTTGAGGAATAAAAGAAACCTTTGTAAAAATTTGGACTTGTGAGTTATTATTGAGAATTATTTTTGACTTATTAATATTTTATAATTTTTTTAATACCTTTTTTCACCTTTAATTCATGAATGTATTCTTCTTGAAAACCTACACTTAAGCATCTTTTACTATGTCTATTCTCACTTTCGTTTATACAATGGAAACTCTTGAAGGTGTGGAAAATTTTAAAATAGATAATATAAATATTAATGGATGGTTTAATTCAGTACACTCACCTAATTATATTTAAACTATCTAATTATGTGATTTCCTAACTAAAAAAAGGGTATAAGGAATAATGGTAAAGCTGAAAATGGAAATAAAAACTAAAAATTGTGGTGATGCACAAATATTAAAATCAATTATGCATATACTTGAGAAACTTTTTAATATAAATAAATTTCAAAAATTCAATTCATATTAATAAAATGACTCTTGCATAATTATTTCACACATAAGTCTTGATAGACAACTATACTATCTTGGGATGAATGAACAATGGTTGAAGTTACTTCTAGATTAAGTAAAAATTAGACTTAGACACTTTATATGACCTTAAATAACTTTAATTATATGAATAAAGGTTTTATATTCATACATAAACATATTAAAAATAATCATTCACTAATATTTATCAATAAACATTAAGAATGCATTTCATGAACAAATTGAAGATGTAGGGAAAATTCAACTTTTTATTGCTTCAAAGGTGAGGTAGTAAAAAATTTCATATATTTTTATTAAAAAAAAAGAATAATATACCCATAAACATTAAAAATTTTATTTACATATAGAAAATAATAAGATAGAAAGAATACAAGAAGATCTAAAAATATGAAAGAGTTCCACATGCTAGTCAAGTTAACTCCACTATAACTCTGACTTCAACTCAAAATTGAAATCCATTTTTAATTCCACCAAATTCCAACATAAAATATTTGATTTTAAACCTTATTTATTTTAAAATGGTGTTATATGGGAGAGAGGCATATTTGACAAGTCAAATATCTATTCATGCATCTTGAATCTCAAGTTAACTCTGTGTGTTATTGCATGCAAATTTTTATCTTATTTAGTTAAATCTATTTGATATTTAGATTAGATAATATTGGTATTTATTTAACATTAATTTGGAATTAATTTATCTTAATTTATATCTTGAGTTGACTGTACTTATCTTGACTTCACACCTGGAGTTAAACTTGAGTTATCTTGCATGCAACTTGTATGGATGTTTGGACTCATGTCTCTTATAAAAATAGACCTAAGGGGGAATAGTATAAGTGGGATGAATGTGTATATTTTATATGAATATATATCATAAAAATATGTATCTAAATTTTATCAAAACATTAACTCCACTTATCCACCCTTGCATTTTTTGGAACCCCACTTTTGTACAGATAATTGAAGGCTCTTTGAATTTAGTTTGTAGTTACTAAAATTATCTCAAAATAGGTTTCCAAAGTCAGATATAGGGGATATTTTTTATTTTTAATTATATATTAAATATTATTAATAATTATTCACATGATGATGATGAAATTAGCTTTTTAAACTAGTTGTTCATCCATATGCCTATCTTGTGTAACTTTGACGAGCTTTTTGAATGCATTGTGAGAGCTAGAAAAATGATGGGTTTTAATATTTTCAATATATACATAAAAAATATGATTTAAACATAATAAAAATGGTTAAACATACATTCAAACAAAATTTAAACTACAAACTCCATGTATAACTCCAGAAAACACCATTTTATGTTCTCATATTATCTCTTTTTCTTAAGAAAACCTTATTTGGATTGGGGGGTATAAAATGAGTTTTAGGCCTTTAAAAACCCTCATCATTTTTTTTATATTTATTAATTTTTTATACTTGTAAAATATTTAAAATATCCAAAACTCTTTACTAAACTCTCTAAAAAACATTCACAAAAATTGCCTACTTGCTTCCTAGGGATGACTTGGAGATGTTTTTCAATGATCTGAGGATATTTTGAATTATTTTTAATTTAATTTTTATTTATTTATACATTTAAATAAATTATTAACACTCTTAAATACATTTTTTCTATTGGAGAGACCTGAAACACCCATTTACAACTCCATTTGTGAGCAAAAAAGTGAAGAAACCTTCATTCCCTTCATGATCAGACCTGTGTATTAAAATATTATCTCTAATTAGGTAAATTAAAGATATTAAAAATATTTAAATAATAAATAACATAAAAAAATACCATCATGTAAAATTTTTAAGAGTTTTCATCTAAAAAATCTCAAAATATGCATTTTTGGGTGTCGACTAGCTTGCCCAATTTTATTTTTGAACATTATTAGGTATGTGTTTTTCCATTTTATTGAGTTTTATGAGGAATAAATCCATAATTATTTTTTAATTATTAATTTTAAGAATCCATATTATCATTATAATAATTTTATGTGCTCAAACAATCACTTAAACCACTCAAAACATGATTTTTCTGATTGTCCCTCTTGCTTGATTAAACCCCTGATGCTTGATCCTTTGATTTTAACCATAACTTTTCATAATTTTTTTATTTATTAATGTTTATAAATATATTATATGCAACTAAAGAGGGGGTAAAAATTTATTAAAGACAAGCGTGAAAATGAGGAATTACATCCTCATATCCTGCTCAAGAAGTTGAGTCAGGGTGGGAAGCAGTCCAGTAGGAAGCCTATATTAATAATAAATCACCCAATTTGGCCCATGTTTCATGGCCCATTTAGCCAGATGGTCGGCCACAACATTCCATTCCCATGGAATATGTTTAAAGGATATTAAGTTGAAGGATGAGCTTAACTATCTAATCTACTTAATAATCACATCTAGTTTCCAATTCGTACAAGTGGAATTGGAATTGTTTAGCAGGTTAACAACCACCTGCGAGTCTGACTCACAAATAATGCTAGGCCATCCTTGCTGAAAACAAATTCTCAATGCCTCCAAGATTGCCAACGCCTCCATACAATTATTGGTATGACACCCCTTATACACTGTCAGTAAAAAATAGATATTACCAGAATTGTTCCTACCAATGGCTCCAATCCCAGCTTCACCAGGATTCCCTCTAGCCGACCCATCCACATTCACCTTCACAATACCATCCTCAGGTAGCTACCAACTACCATCTCAGCTTATCGAGCGTAGCTCATGCCTGCTATAGGTTGAAGGGCATGCTTGGAGGTAGGGGTGCACACCCAACGGTGCACCAGGGGAGAGCTGAACTAGGACTGAGGCATCGAGCACCCCCAAATCTTCACCACATTCTCCTTTAGCTTGCAGACTTTCATACAGAGCCATAAGCACTCTCAACCAAAGTGCACTTATGCACAAGCAATGCTCCTGAAAGAGTCTCCTATTTCTTTCGATCCAAAGGTGCCATAAAATAAATGAAGGCCCAACAGTCCACGCTTTCTATAATATATAAGCCTTGGTGGAGGGCCTATCTAGGCATTGCCAAAACTTAGTCAGGGACCCAATGTGCCAACATGGGCACCCCCAGGTGTCCCACCACAAGTGCCAAAGCTCTTTGGCAAAGGAGCATTGAAAAAATAGGTGTTTTCCATTCTCCTCACTATCACAGCAAAACAAACAGATTAATGGTCCATGAAAACCTCTCTTGATGAGGTTATCCCAAGTGAGGTAGCACCTGTAGGTGAGGGTCCACAAGAAGAAATTGCACTTCGGCTAGGTAGCCAAATTCTAGATTTTCTTGCCCCAAAGAAACTCCTCAGCTCCAAGTTGCTCCTTGATCAACGTCTGGTATCCTGAGGAGATAGTGTATTGACCACTGGAGTCACCCCCCTAAGCCAAGGTATCACCTTCTCTCAAAGAGATACAACCCCTAGATGCTACTTCTAATTGTACATACTAGCAGCTCCCAACTGGACAACTTCTTTATAATGTTCCACAGTATCCCATCTTGCATTTTAGAAAGCATCTCGTAGGTCCTACAAATGGGGGTGAGATAAAATGAGTGGGGGGAACCCGTTCCAAGAATATTCCCAAAACAAAGCCTCAATTCCACTATTGCAAATCAAGAAAAGGTTGGCTTGCACCAATGATGCTCCAAGCTTGAGGGTGCTCCACACCATGGAGCCTCTTCCCTCAATGGGGAACCTAGGAATCTCCACTGGGCTCACCCCAGGCAAATATTTTAGCGAAAGAATATGGGCCCAAAGATGGGACTGATTAGTACACCACCTCCAATACAGCTTGCCTGCAAGAGCCTGACTGGAAAGGATAGCCGACCTAAGCCCAAGACCCCCCTCCCTTTTGGGCCTACACATAGTGCTCCACTTGATCAAACTCCATTTAGTGTTCTGAAGGTTGCCACTCCACAAAAATTTCCTAGAGAGCACATCATATTCACGGAGGAAGTATTTCGGTGCTGCCTAGATCATGCTATGGTATATGGGCAGAGCTTGGATAACTGAATGAAGAAGCATCACACGACCCACCATCGTGAGCCACCAGTGGGTCCAACGATTCACTTTCTACCTTAACTTGTCTAGAATGTTTTGCCAAAACAACCGGGGTTGGCTGCCCACAACAATGGGAACCCCCAGATAAGTCACTGGAAGAGGCTATGGTTGGAATCTCAATATGGTAGCAATCTTACGTTGGATGGAATCAAGAGTATTAAATAAATAAATGGAGGATTTTTGCTCATTCAATTGCTATCCGAAAGCCACTAAATAAGTGTCCAAAATGCTCCAAAATGCATATGCCTCCCTCATCTGTGCAAGCCCAGCAAGGATGGTGTCATCCACAAATTGGAGGTGGGTTAGTGTGGCAGAACCATTACCCCACTACCATCCCTGAATCAGGTCCTACAAAGGTTGAGATTTTATGAGCCTTCCAAGGCCCTCAGCTAAGATAATGAAAAGGTAGGGTGATAACATATCCCCTTGCCGAAGCCCTCTAGATGCCCCAAACAATTTGGAAGGTGACCCGTTAATGAGGACTAAGTACAATGGTGTGGTTACACAATTGCACACCCATCTAACCCAATCCTGGCTAAATCAAAAAGCAAGATGGGTTTTTTGCATGAAACCCCAGTCAACCCTGTCATATGCCTTAGCCAAGTCTAGCTTGATAAACATAGCTCTCTATTGTGAGTTGCTCATAGAGTGGATGGATTTCGATGCAATCACCACTCCATCTAGAATCTGCTTCCCAGTAACAAAGCCCCCTTTTTATTTTGAAATGATCATTGGGAGGCAAGCTTTAAGCCTCTCTGCGATGAGCTTAGTAATAATTTTGTAAACCGTGTTGTAGAGAGCAATAGGCCAGAATTGGTCCATCTAACTTGCCTAATATTTCTTCAAAATCAACACAAGAAAGGTAGCATTAATCACTTTTAGCATCTCCTTGTTGCGGTAAGACTCCTACACAACTTCCACTAAATCATGGCTAATTATATCCCAAAATGCCTAAAAAAATTTTGTCGAGAACCCATCCAGGCCAGGTGCCTTACCTCTACGCATAGAAAAGACCACTTTTTCCACTTCCAACTTCTCAATAGGTTTCAAGAGGGTGGCGTTCATTTATTTCATGACTATATGAGGAATGCAAGACAAAACTGTATCCCCCTCCAACTCAGCAGTAGGTGCCGCTCTAGAGAGAAGCTCTGTGTAAAAATAGACAGCTTCCTCAGCTATGGCAGAAGTAGATGAGGTACGAGAGCCATCCTTAGTCATAAGAGATGCTATGTAGTTCCTGTTGCACCTCACCTATACTGATTTATGAAAAAATGCCGTGTTCCTGTCCCCTTCTTAGAGCCAATCGACCTGAGCTTTTTGCTTCCAAAAGATTTCTTCCCACATTTCCCATTCATTGAGCTCATTCAAAGCTAAAAATTCAGCCCTATGCATCTCCTCAGTCAACCCAAAATCTAGGATCTTCCTGGTAGTGCTGTCTAACCTGTCTTGAGCTCCCTTCTTCATAATGTACAAATTGCCAAAATTGGTCCTGTTCCATATCTGTAGCTTTCTTTTGACATGTTAAAGCTTCATGGCAAAGGAAAACATGGCAGTGCCATACTCAAGACTCCCCTGCATCCACCAATGGTACATGAGGGTATGCAAAGACAAATCCCTGAGCCACATTAGCTAAAATTAGAAGGGGGGTTTCTTGGGTCCCTCGATAAAATTGGTTGTGAGCTTGATGGGCCAGTGGTCAGATCCCCTCTAGTCCAAGATTTCAGAAGCAATAGAGATAGCACTAAAAAGCTAAAAGGATGAGACTAAAAATCTATCCAAATGCTCAGAGATAACATCCTTACTTGATCTTCTATTGCTCCAAGTAAATCTCCCATTTATGGGTTTAACATCTGATAGGTGCAGCCGCTCCATATTTAGTCTAAGAAGCTCGAAAGAGGGATCTAGTCGATTTATCCCCCCTCTCTTCTCCTCCAAGTTGAGGATATCATTGAAATCTCTACACATAATCCATGGTAGGTAAGGACAGCAGCTCTGAATATAACATAAATGTTCCCAAAGCTTCAAGTGTCCTTGAGTATCTCTAGGGGCGTAAATATTTGCTACCAAAATCAGCTCCCCTATTTCCGGTGAAGAAGCAATCATGGAGAGTGTCGAGATGGTCACCATCCATTGGAGTGGTGTGAGCTTCACTGGGTCCCAGTAGATTGCTAACCCCCCTGAACTACCTAATGCCCCCACACATTGACATTGGCCGACCTCCCAAATTTTAGGTAGACTACCAAACATCACATCAACAAAAAGCTTGGTCTCTTGGATACATAAGATATCCAGAGAGTGATCTAAAATTAATTTCCGCATAGTTTTTTGTCTGGGAGCACTATGCAACCCCCTTACATTCCATGACATCACTATCATTGAGTGGATTGGGTGAAATGTTCAACCAAGGTTTTAACCTCTCCTGACTCAACCAGTAAGTCCCCTGTATGCTTCATTTTCTCCTGATCCTTTCTGCGCCCTAGTCTGGAGGGTGTGGAAAAGGAGACATTTTTGAAAGGTCTTTGCATCAATCCCAAGGCTTCAGCCACTCCCTTATCTTTCCTGGGGATATCCTTCTCTTTCACCAAGTCGGCCCAACTGCAGTCCTTATTTTACTATTTTGAGATGTCTGCCATATTCCCAGCCCCCAACGCCTTCTCACTTCCTTGGCCTTGTTGGATCACCATATCCTGAGATTCACTGATGGTGTTGTTGTTTCCTTCCCTCCCTGAGAGTCCTCCCACCTCCTTAGGTATAAATTTATCTTCTATCACCATACAGTCAAGAGCTTCAAACCTGTTAAAACTCATTTCCAAGATTCTGTCCTGGTTTCTCCTTTTTTAGCTATGGCCTCTCCCTCGCCGGTTGACTTGGGAAAATCCATCCTTGTCTAGACCAGGAGCTCCCCCATGATCTAGAGTTGCCTCTGCCCCTTTTGGGGCACCTTTTCCATTCACTAAATTTCTAGGCAGGGATGAGGAGGTATCTCTCTGAGACAGTAGTTTAGATTCTTTTCCCCTCTGAGAGTCCACCCCTCTCAATCTCCCACCTTGAGGGCATTGTCTATGTAGGTGGCCATAGACATGGAAAATTCTATAGCAGAAGGGGATGGCTTCATAATTGAATTGTTAAATCCAAGATGATTCCCCTAAGCAAATTTCAATTGATTAAGGCAATGGATTGATTAGATTGATTTCCACACAGATTCAGGCAAAGGAAATAAACTTTTTGTCCAAAGACTGGTGTGATACAGCAATTGGCATTCCTAGTAAGGCTGGTATTTGGTGCAGAATGTCTTCTCTCCAAAAATCCAGTGGCAGTCATGGGAGACGAACCCATACAGGTACACTAGCAGGCAAATCCTCTACAGAGTTAAACCCAGCATGCCAAGGTTTAATGAACAGCCCTATGCGGTCATAAAAATAGGGTCCTCCCTCAAAAATATGGTTTTTATCAAATATGGAGGAGAAATTTACCAAAAATTAGCTATTGGCAGCCAACATTATATCATTGTCTCCCTCTACTTGCCAGGTGCACCTCATCCAAGCTTCCAAGGCTGGCTGCAAAATCCTAAGACCCAAAAATTTACAAATCAGGGCATGGCCTGACAAGTATTCAACATCCTCTCTGACAACTGCTTGAGGGACCACTAGGACTAGCCTGTCTTGGCTATGTGGGAAACATCCATTGACTTTAGTGATTTATGGATGCTCTCCAACATAAAAGGGATCTCATACTTGGGATGACTCCGCCTGCCCCAAACACGCCTCCCCTGTGCCCACGCCCATGCCCTGGTCGAGATTTTCCTTCCCTCCATTCGTAGGCATCACTCTGTTCAAGTTGACTTGTTATCTGTAAATATATTATATGACCCATAATATATCACATCATATTTATTTTTCAATAAAGAACTTAAAAATGCAAACATACTGCTTAAAACTAAGTAAATAAGGGTTTAATAAGGGTTTTAGAGCACCTAATATTCTTAATGGTTATTCATAAAGTTGGGATAATTTAACCTAAAAAAAACTAATATAAGATTTATTTAATATTTCTCCTGAAAACTCATTAATATTTTTCAAACCAACTCTTATTCACCTTCATGTATAAAGTATCTTAAAATTGGCTTCACTAGCTTGCAAATAGTTAGAGAAATAAAAGATACTTCTATAAAAATTTTGAATTCAAAGCTGTTATTGAGAATTATTTTGGAATGATTAATATTTTATTATGTTTTTAATACCTTTTTTTACCTTTAATCCATGAATATATTCTTCTTGAAAACCTGCACATAAGCAACTTTAACTGTGTCTATTCTCACTTCCATTGATACAATGGAAACTTTAGAAGGTATGGAACCTTATTTTGAAGAGAATAACAATATTAATGGTTGGTTACCTTTTTTTCACTCAAATAATTATATATAATCTATATAATTATGTTATTTCTACTTAAAAGGATAGAAGGAGCAATGCTAAAGCTAAAAATGGAATGAATAATTATTGAATTCACTTCTAGATTAAGTAGAAATAATACTTAGACACTTTATATGACCTTAAATAATATAAAATTATTTCATAAAGATAATATATTCATAAATAAACATATGAAAAGTAATCATTCACTAAGTTCTATTAATGAACATTAAGAACACACATTATGAACAACTTGAAGATGGAGGAAAAATTCAACTATTTATTGCTTCAAAGGTGAGGTAGTATAAATTTTGGTAGAGTTTAATTAAGCCAAGTAATAATATCCCCATAATCATTAAAAAATAGATGTACATTTAAAAAATAATAAGAGAGATAAAAGACAAGAAGCTCCAAAAATAGGAAAGATTTCCACATGCTAGTCAAGTTAACTCCACTATAACTCCAACTTCAACTCAAAATTGAACTCCAAATTTAATTACACAAAATTTAAAAATGACATATTGAATTTTAAACCTTATTTATTTTAAAATTTGGTATTATGGGAGAGGGGTATAGTTTACAAGTCAAAGGGTTATTCATGCATCTTGAATCTTGAGTTAACTCCTTGTGATCTTGCATGTAACTTTTAATCTTCTTTAGTTCACTCTTTTTTATCATTTGGTTATCTCCTCTTGGTTTTTCATGCATCTTAAATTTATAATTTAATTACCTTCACTTAAATATTTAGTTTATTTGACTTATCTTGACTTCACACCTAGAGTTCAACTTGAGTTATCTTGCATGTAACTTGCATGCATGTTTGGCCTCATATCTGTTCTAAAATTAGCACAAAGTGGGAAACATGTGTATGTTTAAGATTTATATCTTGAATAAAAACATTTATCTAAATTTTATCAAACCCTTAAACCCCCATATCTACCCTTTCATGTTTTGGAACTCCACTTTTGTAGGGACAATTGAAGGATCTTTGAAGTTGGCTTGTAGTTGCTAAATTTAGCCCAAAATGGGGTGCCCAAGTAAGAGAGAGGGGTATGTTTAATTATAAATTGAATATTATTTATAATTATTCACTTTATGATGATTAAATTATATTTCCAAATTGGTTCTTCTTCCATATGTCTATCTTGTGCAACTTTGACAAGATTCTTGAATGCACTGTGAGAGCCATAAACTTGATGTATATTCATAATTAGAATAGAGAAGGATTAAAAATATTATTGTTGTTTTAATTAAAAAAAATTAGGGGTAGGGTTGAATTATTTACCTAAAAAATTTTATTCAATTTAACTTATAACTCATGAATCATTCATTCAAACACATACATCAATCAATACATAAATAAACATCCACATACATATATAACATTTAAATATGAGAGATTTATGGAAAAAAATCATGAGGGATAAAAAAACACTAAAAAAAACTTAGAATAAAATCCTATAAGTAATTAATCAAGATTTAGTGAGACATCACCAACCCCACAAAGAGCACCAACCCCTCACTAGTCAAGCACCAACTCAACTAGTCCTTTAGCAAGAATCAGCTTACAAGGAGACACCAACCCCCTAGGTGACTTAGCACCAAATCAGCCTCATAGAAAATTTTATCACACTTTTACACCTATTTCTTACTTAAATGATGATGACCACCTTATTGTGTTCTTCATACTCTCATATCCCTCTCAAATATCCTATTAAGACTCTTCACTCAACTAGGCCTCTTCTTAACTAAATTAGGTCATATGACCTTGATCATCATTTGTATAATCACTTATATAACTTCATGACATATTTAAAACATTTCTATCATATTATTTAATCCCTTTACCTAGTTTCTAAACTTCTATTTCATTCGTTCACCACCTCAATATTATAACTAGTCAAATTAGGTCTATTAGACCTTCTTTTTATACTTGACTCTTGATTTCACATACCTTGATCAGACACAAACATCTCCATACTTGTATCACCATTATAATATATCAATAAATATATTTAAAATTAGAAACAACCACTACACAAGTTTTCCATTACTCATAAGTAGTTATACCACCATTAGGCCTAAAGGAGACCTAATGCAATGAGGCCTTCTCAAAGCACATGTTTCACCTTGACCATATTGGAAAATCTTGAGACTTAATAAATAGTTAAAAAAATCACACACACTTAAATTATACTTCTCATAGTCTCCCTTTATGTTCCCAATACCATTTATCTCATTTCACTCCTTGAACCACACCATTAGGCCTACTCACAATTAGGCCTTCTCATTTCTCAAAAATATGATTTGAATATTTAAATCATAAACTCAAATTTTACACATAACCATATCAATAAATCCATTTATATATACTACATTACCTTATGGTCATCACCATGTTCATTATACTTCACCATATAGGGAAAAATAACTGACCACTTCCATATGCTTACTTAGAACTACAAATAGGCTTTAAAATCTAGTCATGATTATTTGACCACCAAATTTTGTAAAAGAAAATTTCATGACTCTAATTTAATTAATAATAAGCTAATATACCATCATAAATATTCATGTGCATTACACTATTCAACTCTAATAAAATCACCTCAAACTCATCTCTTCTAGAAGACTACTCAAAACTGCCAAAAACCTTTAAAACACAGTCATGAAAACAAAGATTTAGAACACCTATAGAATCCATTTCATGAAATTCAAATGTGTTTAAATTATCCTCTAAAATACTTATAACATATTTAAATAAATATATTATAATTTAAAATATAAATATTAGTCTTATAAACCAATCTCATTACTTCACTGTACATAGACCTCACTATGTTAGATAAGTCATTTTGAGATCAACATTATGCCATACACAAGATTATTAGATAAAAAAATATATATATGTGTGTTATAGGTCTGAAAAAATAACCCAATATAATTGGATCTATCCCTAATCAATGGCAACACATCCCTAATCTCATTCCCACTTCTACCTATTTTTCTCATTGTCTTTCTCACTAGGCCATTTTAGTGATAGGTCAACTTCCATGACCAGTTTAGATTATTTGAATTATATAAATTTATTATAAATCACCATGGGTATAATATATAATTATCAAGGTCCAAACTCCATCTATGTTCATGCTTTAACATAGTCAGCCCTACCTATTACATCAAAAATATGAGAAATAAAGGATTTTATTTAGTTTCCACTCACTCATATGACATACCAATGCCACATGAAGGTGTATGCAATCATAAATGAATCATTTATATAAATCAATCTTAGCTCAAAAACTATATAGAATAGCTACACTTTTGATTAGGAATACATTTTTTAATCAAGATCATGACCAATATGGGGATCCATTAGACCCAATTAGGAGATCACTTGTCACAATAAACCATGTTAGAAAGGGTTATAAATACTAAAATCTAAGACAATCATGAACTAACCATAAAAGAGTCATAGTCCTTGATATTCACTCTATTATAATAAACAAGAAATTAAATTTAATCTAGTGCTCACCAAAAATTTTGGTAGAAAGTGTGGGTTAGAAAAAAATCCAAATGAAACTAAACATGTATAGAATACATATACTTGACTCAATGTATGTATAATCCTAATACATGGAAGAGAAGCACAACTACATTATCTATCTACTCTCACTAATGATAAATAAATTTAAGAATACTTACCTTTAAATATGAACCTGTTGAGATTCAATATCTCCCTTAGATAAGGTTCTTCACAAGAGATTATTGTGGTATGTAAGGGTAAAAAATAAAAATTGTCTCTAAGATACAAAACCTATCTAATCATCCAAAAGACTTCTCCACAAAACAAGATCTATATCTTTAAATAAATTATGGAACCCTAAGATTTATTCCTCAAGTATAATGGTCAATAAGTATATGTTTATTTTCACTTCTTATTCTTCACTTCTCTATTCTCAAATGGTTTGAAATTAACTTGTATATATATTTATATCTTACACTAAATACTTCTAACTATGTTGGTTGTATAGGGTGAACCTAGTCAACCCTATATATTTTATAGAGATAATTCATTAGGTCATGAGCTAGGTTGGCCAAAGGGCTAACAAAACTCCAAGTGAAAATACCCAAAAATAGTATAGGGTCAACCCAGTTGACCCTATATAGTAGTTAGAGGCTAAAAATTATATAGGGTTGACCCAGTCAACCTAGTATAGTTAACTAATGAAAGGGGGTTAAGGAAAGGAAAATGAGGATAATGATGTGACAAATGATTATAATGGGTACAATAGAGATTAATAATCTTAAGGTAAATAGTTTTAGGAGACAAGTGTGTAGATGGCAAGTGGAAAAAGGGATAATAATCTTAAGAATCACTAATGGTCTTCCCACCCCTTTATCAGTGCACCCCTTAAGGAGTACACTCAGAGATATTAACACTCAATGGGTTCCTACAAGATATAAAGTGTCAATAATCAATAATTTTTTTAAAATATTATGTGTATACATATTCCCCACTTGAATCTATCATGTGTCACATAAGTACAACTTAGGATGGTGCTTCAGGAATAAAACATGATAACACATAATGTTGATGCTAAGTAAAGTTTAATAAGTAATAAATAAGATAAATGAAAGGAAAAAATTGAAAAATATATACCTTTACTTAAACTAGTGTCACATATAAATAAAGAGACTATGAGATAATTTAAGGTGTCCAATGTGAATAACATTAGGCAAACTTGTAGAGATTAGTACAAAAAATAGCCAAAAATTGAAAGATTTTGGAAGATAGGTGTATGGTAGTGAAAAATGAGTTAAAGAAAAGATATGAGGGTATTAGGAAAAATTTTCAAATCAATATTTTTATTGTGAGGTTAGAATATTAAAGGAAAATGAATGATAAAATGATGGAAAATTAATGACAAATGATTGGCAAATGAATGACGAATGATTGTAGAACATAGTAAATCATTCTAGAAAACATGCAAAATATAAATGGAAGAAAAGGAATGTAGAACATAATAAATCATGTTGAGAAGCATGTAAAACATTAACGAATAATAAAATATAGAACATACTAAATCACACTGGGAAGCATGTAAAACATGAATGACAAATGAAATATCCATGCAGGAAAACTTGAACAAAGATATGTAAGATAAGAAAAAATAAAAATATGAAAGACTAAAAAATGAAATGTAATTGAAGATGTGAGACAAATATGAATAATTAATACATAAAGAGAGACATGTAATAATGTAAAATATCATATTTAAGATAAGGGAAGTCCATAAAAATCAAAAGCTCTAAAGGATGAAAAATTAAACTTAGTGCTTGTTATAAGAGACAAGAAGAAAACATAACCACATAATGACATGATTAGAATGATAATGACATGGTGTGGTAAATAAATGGTGTAATATTGTAATCCATAGTTTCTTAGACATGTTGTTTTACTCTAAGGATAGATAAAACTAAAACAAAGTAATGCTAGCATGTTTTTAAGAGGCAAAGAAGAAGGAATTTAAAGATGAGGGAAAATAGATTTGGAATCACAATTTGTATATCAAGTGGGGGGGGAATGAAATGGGTGGAGGGGATAATTAAGGAAAATAAAATGTAAAGGAACTCTTTATCGAATTCAAGACACTCAAATTAGGTTTATCAAAACAAGAATACTTTCAACCTTAAGGACTATGAAGAACTTCTCTTAGCCACACAAGTCTTAGGTCAACAAATGAAGTATATAGATCATCCCATGAAGGCTATATGAATGAAAATTAAAATGGACCTACCTTCTCACAATGTGTTCCCTATTCCTTAGGACCCATTACAATTTCATCAACCTACAACAAAGACTGGGTACTTACATGAGAAAGTAGGTAACACCATAGAGTTTTTAAAATTCCCCTATTCTAATCTACTAGCTTATCACACCACAAAGTATATTCTAATCTACTAGCCTATCACACCATAAATGACCTTGGATATATATGAGGCTAATTATGGAGTTTGAGATTTGATTATACATAGGATATGTGCTTGTAATAACATCTTTTGGTGTGATGTTGACTTTTGATATTTGTATGTTGCCTTTAAAATATCATTGCCTTTTGTTTCAAATGATTCGGATTTTAACTTTCTTGATGTCTTTTTCTATTCCTCCTCAATATGGATTTCAAAAACCAAAAATGGGTGATAAATATGAATTTCATTTGAATACTATGAACAATGTTTCTAAGTGAGAAAAATTCAAAGAGCATAGGGTCTAAGAGTCTCATAAATCTAGGTGAAATAAAAGTATTATTTTGACTTCGACCTTATTTTATCTAATGTGGAGTGAAAGGAAGGGGAAATAAAGAAGAGTGACACATAGAAAATTTTGAATCACTTTAAATCATTAAAAAAATGAGACAAAGGAAAAAAAAGTGATACAATGATAGTAAAGTGTGATTCCTTATCATAATAATGAGGGAAATGGAAGAAAACATACTAACATAAATTATTGTCAAAATTTGATCTTATCAAAAAGAATAAAAAGATAAAATTAAGAATAAGAATTAGTGGTATTTTGATTATAAAAGGAATTAAAAAATGTTAATTTTATGATGAGGGCCAGGCCCTATCCATGATCTTATACTACAACTCATAGAAGAAAAATCCATGAGGGTGCCAAAAAGAAACATGTGAAACAATAAAATGAGAAAATAGCCAAAGTTAGTATTTTGTGAGGAGGGTCAGGTCCTATCCATGGTATTATACTAAAAAAAAAAGTACAAAACCATGGGGATAAATTTTTAATAAGGGGGAAAATAATCATAAAGCTACTAAGGCAAAGATTAACATAAAAGAGATATATAAGGACCTAAATGAATGAAAATTCCAAATGTACTGTGTACTAAAACCAAAGAATGTAAAGGGAAACAATAGTGCTATCAAAATTAAAGTAAAATAAAAAAATTGAACAAAAACATGAGACAAAAAGAACAAGTAAGATCTATGCTAACATCTGTATCAAAGATGAGCATGTGAAATACAAGTCTATAATTCTCAAAAGGTTTCTTGAAGCTAGATTTGTTTGTTATTATGCATTGTAGAATAAGAGTGGGCATTGTAAGATGACCCAAAGGGTGATTGGATGTAGGGATGGGAATCACAAAATTCCCCAAAGTCTGAAGGGACATGTGGATGGGCATTGTAAGATGCCCCAACATGTGATTTGGAGCAAGGTAACATTGAACCATTAAAGTGATTTGCATTGGGTTGATAGGTACAATTGGAGATAGGTAAATGTGTTGATTTGTTATATTTTAAAGATTTTGAATGTGACATATGATGTATATGAGAGGTATGAAAATACAAAGGAGGTAAAGGAGGACCATTTATGATATGAATTGGACTAGGAATTTGAACTAGGTAATATTTTAGTTCATGTGACATAACAGGTTGAGGTTAAATAGATGCCACAATATGTTTAAAGTTATTTATGTTAGCTATCATTTCCTTATCAGTGTAGGAAGAAATATCCATTATGGTTTAAAAAAAGTTATTACATGAGGTATATGTATCAGATAATTTTTTTTGATCATTAGGTACTTGATTTTGATGTGGTTGTGGTTCTTGAGATTAAATTTTAGAAGCTTGAAGATAGTCTTGATAATGTTGTTTGGTGAGAGTATCGAGATTTAAATGTGTAAAAAGCAAGCAAGAAAGAAAAAATAGATGAAGAACACAATAAGATTCTAGAGAATGACCTATAGTAGTATGCCAACAATAGAATTTATCAGTATTTTAACATTTTGGATGAGGTTTGGAAATATCAAAGCTCATGGGTTTAGAGGGTGGAAATTTCTTCTTTTGTTGTTCTATATCTAAGGGTAAGTGGGTTGGGTTAAAATTAGTTAAATTTGATGCTCCATTTTGAGGTTGGGGAGGCTTGGATGAATCAATGTTATTATTAAATTATTGAAAAGGTGCTTCAGTATTTTTTTGATGTGTTTCAAATTAAGTCATAAGAAAGTATTTCCTTTTTGGCTTAGTCTAAGGCTTCATCTAAAGTTTAAGGTGAAAATATTCAAACTTATATTTAAGAGAAGTGGCATATAGTTTTAAAATAGTATCATCATTCATGCTATGATTGAATTTATGAGTGAGAGACTTCTATCATTTGATGAAAGTGTGAGTAGATTTGTTTGGAAGTTTCTTGGCATTGATGAAATGGTTAAGGTAATTTTTAGGTAGGTTTTCATGTTGGAATTCATTCACTAGAGAATTGATTAAATATTTTATTTGTGACATGAAATGTATAGGAAGTTGGTTATACCATTCAAGTGCATCACCAAAAAAAGTTTTGGCTAAGAGCTTGGTAGTATAAAAGTGTTAGTTTAGACCCATTCCTTATAGAGATTACCAAAATACTTAAGAAAGATTGTAGGGTATTTAGTCCCATTATATGTGATAGTTGGAGAAATTTTTGAAATATTTATGGATTCAATGAATGGGGATAAAGCTTCATTTTTAATATGTTTAAGTATTTTGTTATTCATTGGAGGTTGAGGGATGATATTCACATTGGTGTTTCTAAGAGGAGGATTTTGTTGAGACGTGATGACTTAATGTAGTTGACTAGTCATGTTTAATAAATAGTCTTTCATGTTCATCATTTGATATTGATTGGTTGTTTGCATGATTTTAATTTTTTGAACTACTTGTGAAACAAGTTGAGTTGTATCAATAGGTGGATTGGTGTTTGTAGGAGGGGTATTGGTGTTGATAGGAGGGAGATTATTAGTGTTTGTCGAAAGAGTATTATTTGTAGGTGGAGGATTCCCAAAATTGGTATTGGGAGGAGGATTATGATGACTGACCTCAACTACATTATATGGTGTAATTATTAGTTTTGGTTTATGGAGAAGAGGATGGAAGAAAGTGGATAGTCTCAATTGAAGTAATAAAATAAGTGAGATTATTATCCAAATGTTTAGTTATGCAATGTTATTAAATAAAAAAGCTTAATAGATGTCATCATGATTAGATAAGACTAGATAAACACACAATAAAAAGGTGAAAAAAATAACAAAGAGATAGGAAGTGATAAAAATAGTACAAAGTTGATTGGGTCAACCTGGCAAAGAAAATAAGGTCTATAAATAGTATAAGTTTGACTGGGTTGACCCAAAATAGTGAACAAAGGTTTAAAAAAGAGTGAATAGGGTTTTAAAATAGTATATGGTTGATTGGGTCAATCCAGTATAGTGAATAGAGGCTATAAAAATCTACAATGTTAACTGGTTCAACCCAGTATAGTAGAGAGGGATAATTAGAAAGCCTATAATAGATTTTGAGTTGAAACAAGATAATTTTTTCAAGTAATTTGAAAAGTAAGAAAATTATATAAAATATATGATGAAAATAATGAAATAAGTGAAAATATCATGCAAGTGTTATTTCACATTAGGTTCACTAGAATATATTATGAAGGTGAAGCCAAAGTGAATAAAATACTAAGAAGAAAGTGGAAATGTGAAGATAATACTACTAGTGATGGGATAAGATTCATGTTGGGTTCACCATAATGTATTATGAATTTGAAGCCAAAGTGAAGATAATGCTAATAAAAAAGTGGAAATGTGAAGACAATACAACTAGTGGTGGGATAGGATTCACATCAGGTTCACTAGAATGTATACAATCAAAAATGCATCATATCTATAAATGGATTCACATTAGGTTACATAGAGAAGATAAAGCATAACAACAGTTTTCATTAGGAATACATTTGTTAATTAGGATAATGACCAATATGGGGATCCACTAGACCCGATTAGAGGATCACTTTTCACAATACACCATGCTAGGAAGGTTTCCAAAGCCTACAATCTAACACAATCATGCAACAACCCTAAAATAGTCTTAGGTTTTGATATTCACTCTATTATAATAAATAAGAAAGTAAATATAATATATTGATCACCAAAGTTTTTGGTATAAAGTGGAGGGTATAAAAAAAACTAAACTAAACATGCATAGAATACATATACCCATGTGAATGTATATGTAATCTTAATGTATGGAAGAGAAGCACAACTGCATTATCTATCTACTCTAACAAAGGAGAAATAAAGTTAGGAATACTTACCTTTGAATATGAACCCATAGAGCCTTAATCTCTCCCTTGGCCAAGGTGAATCACAATATATTGTTGTGGTATTTAAGGATAACAAAGACAAATCAGCTCTAGGCTACATAACCTATCTATGCATCTAAAACACTTCTCTAGAAGACAAAATTCATATCTCCAAAAAATGTATGGAACCCTAAGTTTTATTCCTCAAATATAATGGTCAATAATAATATGTTCATTAACACTTATCCTTATTTGTTTATCTATTCTCAAATTATTGGAAATGAACTTGTATATATATAGGTAGATCTTACGTTAAATCCTTCTAAATATGTTAATTATTCAGGGTCAACCCAGTCAACCCTATATGTTTTTGGGAGATAATTCACTAGGTTTTGAGATAGTTTAACCAAAGGGATAATAAAACTCCAAGTTAAAATACCCAAAAATAGTATAGGGTCAACCCAGTTAACCTTATATGGTAGTTAGAGGCTGAAAACTATACAAGGTCAACCCAATCGACCTAGTACAATCAACTAGTGAAAGGGGGTCAAAGTAAGGAAAAAGAGGATAATTATGTGACAAGGGTAAAATATAGAAGAATAATCATAGGTTAAATGGTTTTAGGAGAGATGTGTGTATATGGAAAGTGGAAAAATGGATAATAATCTTATGAAGTACCAATGGTTTACCCACCCCTTTCCTAGTGTACCCCTTAAAGTGTGCACTCAGAGAGATTGAGACTTGATGGGTTCTTACAAAATACAAAATGTTAGTAATAAATAAAAGTTTTAAAATATTGTGTGTATATATAAGGTACCAGGGAGACTCATATGCATGCTGAAATCATCAAACTAGGTCATCTAATATATTTTGAGACATTTATATCAAGATCTTCCATATTGGGTCATTATTAGGGTTTTAAGGCACTAAAAACCAATTTCCACTCTTAGAAATAATTTATAATGGATTCTCCATCATTAAAAAAAATAATTCTTAGATAATACACATAGGACCCTTCCCCAACTACCATGAAATACTCAAGATCTCATGCAAAGGTTGCACATGCTAATGAACATAATAAAATCCTTCTTAGGTCTATAATACCTCATTCTTATACACAAAAAACCTCAAAACTAATTTTAATGATTTATTATTAAAAAAAAGACTTAAAAATTCACCAACACACTTGAAAAAACATCTCACACCTCTATAAAATCCCAAATGATCTCTATCACCTTGGAAATTGAACTTGATCACTCATTAGGCCACACTAGATCTCATTGCACATTAGGCCTTAAATTACTAGTCACACTTAGTCCTTGAACATACATTTAAAATAGTTAAACTACTATAATAAATTCATATTCATGTCATAAAACATCATACCATGCTCATAGACTACCAATATTCTTCTCACAATCCTTAGACTATTATACTCATCATGTTACCAAGCTTATGCCTTCTCATTAGGTCTCTTCATGCAAATGAATAAGCCATGAACTGCCCTTAAAATATCATCTAATATAATATCCACCTTATAAACATGTTTACATAGTGTAAAACATATTATTACATGACCTAATATTGATACATTCTTCATATACCTTGATAACACCTCAAGACTCCTCATTAAGTTAGGTAGGGTCTAGGTCTAATCTGGTTTCATGCTTAGGCTTAAGACCATACCCATGAAGGTTTACCTTGAAACTTTATTGTGTGTTTCAACACTTCATATTAATTCTTAGGAATCCTTAAAAATACACTCATACTTGTGTGTATCCATCTTACTAGAACACCATCTTCATACACATGATCATGATATGATAATGTTCCATAAGCTAGTGCTCAAAAGTATGCTTACCTTATATCTTGATATTGACCTTGACATGTCATCAACATTATAATAATTACTAGGTTTCCTTTATATTATCTCTTAATAGAGAAACAATAGGTTGCATTCAAATTCTCTTTTGTTAAAATACTTCCTTGTCACATACCACTTCATCATACATGACATCAACTTTGACCTTGACATTAATGACATCCATATTGATATTAACATAAATTAAAAAAAAATTAGAAAATAAACTACCTAAATATTTGTATCATAATCACCATGGTGGAACATACCTTCAAATAAAATTTCAGCTCCAAAATCCATGTACCACTCCAAAAAACACCATTTTATGTTGTCATGTGCTCTCTTGTTCTAAACTAACCTTGATTTGGATTGGAGGGTTTAAAATGAGTTTGAATCATAAAATAATAATAATAATATTATTATTTTTGTATAATTATAAATTGTTAATACATGGAAAAGCTTTAAAATCTCCAAAACTCTTCACCAAACTCTCTAAGAAAAATTCACAAAAAATTGCCTGCTTAGTACTATAGGGATGACCTGGAGATATTTTTAAATGAGATGAGCCTATTTTTAATTGGTTTTCATTTAATTATAATTTATTTTTACCATAAAATTAATATTAATAGTCTAAAATCAATTTTTTCCATTGGAGGGACTTGAAACACCCATTTCCAACTCAATTTGTGAGCAAAAAAGTGAAGAAACCTTCATTCCCTTCATGATTAGACATGTATATTATAATTTTATCTCTCATAAGGTATATTAAATAATTTTTAAAAAAATAAAAAATAAATAACATAAAAAAATACCCCCATGTAAAATTTCAAGAGTTTATATTCAAAAAACTCAAAATAGGCACTTTTTGGTGTTGACTAGCTTGCCCAATTTCAATTATGAACACCTATATATCTATGTTTTTCCATTTTAATGATTTGTATTAGTATTAAAGACAATTATTTTTTAATTATTACCTTTAGTAACCAGTATTATCATTAAAATAATTTTATGTTCTCAAATAATCACTTAAATCACTCAAAACTTGACTTTTTTTTACTGTCTCTCTTGCTTGCTTAAAACCCTGATGCTTGATCCTTTGAATTTATCCATCATTTTCCATAAAATTTTTATTTATAAAGTTTTATAAATTTATTTTATTAAACATAATATTTAACCTAATTTTATTTTTAAATAAATAATACAAAATTACGAACATACTACTTAAAACTGAGCAAATGAGGGTTTAAGAAGGGTTTTAGAGCACTTGTTCTTCTTAATGATTGTTAATAAATTTAGGAAACTTTAATTTAAAAAAAAATAATGTAGTATTCATATAATAATTTTAACAATACTACCCATAATAATTTTAAAACCAAATCTTATTCACCTTTATGTACCGACCATCTAAAAATTATCTTCACTAGCTTGCAAATAACTAGTTAGATGAATAAAAGAAACCTTTGTCAAAATTTAGACTTGTGAGTTATTCCTAAATATGATTTTGGTATTATTAATTTTTTATAATGTTTATAATACATTTATTTTACCTTTAATAAATTAATTTATTCTTCTTGAAAACCTTCACATAATCAACTTTGACCAATGGTGAGAAAATTGTAAACAATTAGTAAATGAGTAATTATTTGAGTAGGAAGTCCATATTAAATTTTGAATAAGTATTTGATTTTTTTATACAGTGTGTTGTGGATATATATATATATATATATTATTATAAGGTAATATATTTGGTGTTGTTATAAGTAATTATTGAGGTTGATAGTGTGATGTTTGTATATTATTTTTTGACTATGGAAAAAGACTATATTATAGATAGATTAAAGTACAAGTAATTATATAATTGTTATTTGGGTCATGTATTAATTTAATATATTTATGGATTATTATTAAAATATATTTTAAGTATAATTATATAAAATCTTTATTGACATTCTTGTTTATTAACATATTTGTATGAGGTTAAATTGTGTATTTATATATAAGTAAATATATTTTCACTATGACATAGTACTTATGATATGTTATTGAATATTTATTCACATGTTATTTTGAATAACATGAATTAATTTTATAATTATTCTAGTTGGTTACTTGTGTGTGTACCTCTTGATATTATTATACTTTTGATAAAAGTAATTACTTATATGAGTACATCAGTGGGTGTCTTATATACATAACTCCTGATATCATCTAGTTTGATTTAGTAGTAGAGAGTTATTTTTGAGTATAAATGACTCAAATTATTATATTTAAATTATATAAATGAGTAATTTTATATCTAATACATTATCATTTCAATGTATTTCTAGTTTAAATTATTGTTATTATCATTTATATAGAGGAATGGAATTCTATGGTCTTTTTTTATTACCACAAGTAATACTATTAGTATGCACATGGGGTCTAGTCATTTATTAATATCCACATTATTTTATCTTCCCCTCTATGAAGGGTATGGTCACTCTAAAAATGGAGGTGTGTGGGAGATCATAGGTATGGTCACTCCCAAAAGTGAGGTGTGTTGTTGGAGTTAAACTACTTAGATGATGTTCTCCCTTTCCAATTGATTCAACTAAATAATATTACACTTAGACTATATGATGGATGATATATTTGTACATATAACTCCTCTTGTACTTTTTTACTAGAATTATGTACATTTTATATTGTACCTTATTTTACCTTGATCATATATGTATTATTATTTTCACAGTGGTGGTTGTGTACTTATTATTATCATAGTGGTGGCTATACCTTCTAATTTATAAAAAACATTGGTTGTAACGATACTCTTACTTGATTCATGATTTTTATCCATAATTAATTTTCTTGATGTCTTAATGTTTATATTATTAGTTTAATATGTTAATGTTATGTTTATTACTGATTATTAAATAATGATTAATATACCATTGGATTGATATATTTTATGTAGCTGTTATATGTAATTCATTTAGTTATCTATTTTAAACTAATAGTTGTAATATACTTTAAAAGTGATATTTATTGAAAACAAATAGTACTATTTATGATGAGAACCAATTGGGTATAAGACATTTATTTATTTGATTTCAAAAATTTCAAATGTATGCTAATTTACTATTATTATATGCTGTTTTTCACTATATTATGCTTGTAGAAACATGAATGTACTAATAGGTTTATTGCTTATGTATTTTGTTATTTGAAAATATCATGATTGTTTATTTAGTTGACAATATAAATGGTTGAATATAATTAATCTTATTATAAATGTTATAATATAAAATATTATGTATCTTTTATTTAATTCATTGGGATGTAACATACGGGGCATGTTAGACCCAACACACTATTCCTAAATCTTCACCTAGGTGACCATTCACATGTCCACCTAATTATCCTCTAGACATCAGCTCTCCTCATGATATAAATGGGTTTTCATAGCACTCATTTTATCAAAATATAAAATGATCAAATGAATTTCATTTAACCTTTTTAAAAATTTGAAACATAGTGTTATTTACCTCTAAATTTTTATTTTATCCATATAATTATTTACATGGGTTATTTTCACAAACTTAAATAATAATTAGGATCTTGAAAAGCTATGTAATTTTTAGGTGCTAATAATTATTTTTATATAAATTTATATTTTTATCTTATTGTTTAGGTGTACTCATCAAGATTTTAAATTATTACCTTCCAATAACTACAACACATGGATCATCATATCTTGTACCAACAAGGTAAGTAAATGGACATATTTATCTTTACTTATTTACTTTCATCATAATTTTAGTTATTTTATCTTCTCCTTCTATTCTATTTTGTGTTTTTATGTGTCTTTTCTAAAGCACCATCCTAAATTACATTATTTTGACACATGATGAGATTTGGGTGGGGAATATGTATACACATGATAATTTTCATATTTATAACTTTAATGATAGTTTCTATTATATGTGATTATATTAATATCAATATCTATGAGCACATACCCTAATTAATGCACCAAGAATGGTTTGGGATCAAATATTGGTAATTTACAAGAGATGTTTGCATACTATTATATCATACCTTCATTAGTATAAGTATGACCTCCATTGATTTTACCTTTATCTTACCTATTTGTGTAATTTCAATTTAGTCTTGAATACGCCCTATTTTCCTATTATATCGACTATGTTGATAAAATTTATTTCTTGCCTATATTTCATTATAATATATTGGCCTTGTTGATATAGTTCTTAGTCTTGTCCATGTTATTTGTATTGTATTGGATTATCCAATGTATTTTGTGTTATTCAACATCCTTTATGACTATAGCAACCTGGCCTATATAATTATCTTATATTTTAGGGTTAGTTATGGGTTTGGATCATGTATGTATGGGTCATATTATCATTCAAAAAATATCACAAAACTCATCTACTCTATTGTGCTTGCATTTATAATCTTAAGTAGTAAAGGGAGGATTTAGAGGTTAAGTTATTATGCTTAGATGTCTATTATTTATTAAAATTATTTAAATATCAATAGGAATATTCATGCTAAAGAGGTGTCTATATATATGGAAAAAGACATAATAACTTTACACAATCAACACCCTAAAGTTAGGATAAAAGAATTAAAAAGGAATGATCAACAATGTGTCTAGTGATCTAGTTGAATGGTTTGATCTCATTGAATCATAAAATATTGTTAAATCAGTTTTGATACACTATTATCTTAGTGGGTGTGGTATTCTATACCAATACTCTCTCACTCATTTTGAGTGTTTGTTCAATGTCTAGATATCATAGATCTAGATCATCTTAACTCTAAGTGACTAAGTAATGTAAATTTTGATAGATATTTATCTATTTACATGTAAAAGTTTCAAGATAAATTAATTGTTATATTTCACTGATTTGATCAGGTTGGTCTCATCCAAAAAAAATTATTTACAGAAGTGAAATAAAATGAGATAAAGATAGACCTGAAGACAAATAGTTGAATCAAATTATGGGGTATTCTTTTTATCTAGAAAAAAAATGTATTGTTATGTCTAGATATGATTATTATAGTATTATTTATTCATCTAAGACCTAAAATTTTCTAATTATAAAATTTAGGAGTGAAGTTGAGAAAATAAATTGTATCCAAAGGTTGGAGTAGATGTTATTTTGTTTGTTTTTACTAGAATGGGAGTGGTTATATATTATAGATACTCAAATATTATTTATAGATAATATCAATCTTATATAATTGATAAATATGTATCATGACTATACCCTTTACTTATATACCATATTGTACTTTAAAGGCTCACATTCATCTTCTCATTGTACCTAATTACTTATATTATGGTTTGAGCCTATCATTTATAATGACCCATATCTCATACACTATACAAGAAGAATAAAACATAATACATATCCTTTAATGTTAGTTTTATATCCCCAATATATTCTTATCCTATCACAAACTTTCATCCTACACAAAGACACTTACATCAATGTAAGTATCCATATTATTATCAAGTGTCTAGTCCTAAAAATTCAGTCAATTTTGGAAAATATTTTTAATAATATGGGTTAGCCCATTTGATTTATTTAACTCTTTCACGATATATTGTAAAAAGGTATGGTATAAATATAAATGTAATCCTACTTATTAATCATCTAGAAAATACCAAACAAGCACCTATTTAAGCTCACTCAATCAATTTCCCAGCTAAATTATGCTACTCTATTCTTAATTATTTTAATATCAATCATAAGATCAATATTATTATATGTCTTAATCATGGAAATAATATTCCATGAGTAATATTTGTCAATTTTCAATCTAGATCATTACATGCCCTTACATATAGTATATTTCACCCTTATGCACACACAAGACAACACCTAGGGGAATAATGCACATGTCTGAATCCTCACTTGGATTATTGGTTATGTAGGTAATGTTTATTTACATAGGGGTATTTAAGGTCAGATCGACACCTAAAACCCACTAACATACTTTTTACAAGGTGAAAATACCTAAGGTGAATATCTAGGGTTTGGTCCACATACAATCATAGATAGCCTATGTACATGATTAAAAGACTTCAATAGAAAGGTGAATAAAAAACAAAAGGATAAATATGGTCACTTTGAAACACCATGAATGTTCCATACAAGTCATTTTCATTAAGATTTATATATAAGTGTCAATGCAAGTTTCCACAAGTCAATGCAAGTATTTAGGCATTTAGAAATAATATTTATATAATTTGATGACTATATCCCAATCTTGTCCATACCTATTTCCACATCTATACTTATCAAATATGTCTACACATTTGTATATAAACTAAGTATTATGTCTTCTTCTTATTTATGTAGACAAACTAATGTTTTGAGTGTTCTTTTTATATTTAACACAACCTAGCATTTTAGTTCATAATATCTATTTATCTGAGTTTTCAATTAATTGGCCTTCTCTAGTATAGTTTTATTAATCCTTGTTTATATGATATTATAACCCCCTTAAAACTAAAAACCAAATATAAGAAGGGTTAAACATTTAGTGAACCCAAACACTATGTCTGTTTGTACAACTCCTAGCTTGATCTAGGGTTTTTAGTCTTCTAGGGTTTCTTATTTTAGTGATTTATAGATCTAAATTTTTCAATTTACTTTGGCACCTTTATTTGTATTTATCAAATATGTAAAATGTTAAAAAATATCATTTCAAAATGGAAGATAAGTAATCCTTATTCGATCATCTAAATACAAATAAATAATTTATTAATTCATTCAATAAACATGCTAAGGTATTTGTATCCACATCCAATAATGTTGAACCTTTATATGGTACAACTATTTCCACATACTCCATGTGAAAAATTAATAATTCATCTCAGTTACTATTTTTAATGCCTACATCCACATAAGTGGTGTTTTCATCCCATTTGGTGACTTCTCAATTATCTAATATAAATCCCAATTGGTCTATAGTGTAAACTCTTCTCCAAGTTATAATAATTTTTTAAGATAAGGTTACCGACATTTAACAAAATAATTTGAAATAAACTCATATTATTGATTCACAAGATATGTTACATAATCCTCTAGCACCTTATATATCTTTGTGCCATTTTACAAATAGTTTTTTTGCACTTGAGTTCATATTTTATGATGAGAGTGATCATAAACAACATATTCAATATTTTTATACAACAAGCCTTTATTATGCTTCAAATGTTAAAATTTTGAAAAAATAATTTCCAAAGAGCCTAAAGGATTAGGCTTTAAAAATATTCTATGACTTACCAATCCAATTAGTTAAAGAATTTTAAACCATATTAAATCAATTTCTATCACATTTCTCTATCAAAATCTCTAAAAATATGTCACATGCATAAAATTCTGAGATCAAATAAGGAATTGATGAACCTATAAATGAATATGTTTTGAGATATAAAACAATGTTGACCAAAAATAAAAATATAATTATAGATGAATATCTTTAAGAGATCTTTAAGCAAAATTTTATTCCCCTATTACATGGTTCCATTTTTTCCAATAAGTTTAAATTTTTTATGACATATACCATAATTTTCAAGGTCATGAAATGAAACTTATTTCCTTGAACAAGATTAAGTATGTTAAAAACACACCAAATATATATACTACCAAGTTTGATATCAAACCAAACTCAAGGTAAAACCTATAGAACCTAAAAAGGAATAAATGACAATAGTTAACAAAGTATCAAAATAGCCTAGTAATATTATCTTATCTAATTTACCTTAGAGACAAATTACATGATTATGTGAGTCTTCAAATTCTCTACTTTTGAAGCTTGTGGAGTGTCATCTCATATCTCTCTATCATCCCATAGAGGTTGATATGATTCTAATGAATATTGTGAATATCACTAAGGCTATTGGCACTATATAAATAAATTTTATACGTTGAAACATAATATACAAGATCTTATTGATAACTAAGAAATTATCATTAATGATCCTCTTAATAATTTAGGTTCAAAACTTGGTGACCATGAAAACTAGAAGATATTTAACAATCCATTGGAAGATAATTATAAGAAAGATCCAAAAGTGAAAATGTGATATAATTCACATCCTCATCCATAAAAATTATGGGCACACATTAAATGTGATTATTAACACTTATACATAAATTTTTCCTCTTACAATTTAAATACCCTTTATTACATTTGATGATATCAAAATTAATGATGATGAATCAAATATTCATTCATTATTTATTTGAGCATACCTTGATAATTAGCATATACATAGTATTATGATCAAAAATGGTGATAGTGAGAATGTATGTACCATGTAATTATTTAAAATTTTATGATAGGCACATGATGGTTTATACCATTTGGCTAAAATGGTTAGACCACTCAATGAGACATCACAACATGTTATTGGAGAGATTGATTTAATTTTAAAAGTTGGTCGAACACATGTGGTAACTATATTTTCATTTACACCATAGTACATATTATTTGATATGTTATTCAAATGACCTTGGATACATAAACTACATGAGATTGATCTAATTTTACAAGTTGGCCCAACACATGTGGTCACTATATTTTAATTTATACCATAGTAGAGATTATTTGATATGTTATTCAAATAAACTTGGATACATCAACTCCATGTATTACATTTTATAGTTAATGGGTTTATAAATTAATTCATACCAATAGGGTAGTCACATTTTCCATAATGTCATATGAACATACACTTTAACAAGATAATTTTATTTCCAAAAAATTAATTATACAACTTAATAAGGTTAATTATACATGAAAGGGTAATAAAAAATAAACCCATTTTCTTAGGTGGTCCATAATTAAGAGACAATTTCACGATAGATACATGGTAGATTCCATGAAATCCTTATCTACACCTACAAGATCTACCCAATTTCTAAGAAAAAATAAACAGGTTCCAATATAATTAAACCTAGCAAACCATAGATAAATAAAATATGAGTTCCATGAACCCCTAATAATTTTATTACCTATTCACAACCACATCATATTTTGAGACATATGTAGAGTACCACAAATTCTATTATTTTATATATGAAACTATACATGTTTCCTAGCAATATCATAGTTTGATGTATAATATTCTAAGTTTAGATTTACCTATGAGGATACATTATAAAGGATCATAGGTTATAAATTTTTACTTTATAAATATTCTATAAACTCAAAAATATAAAATATTTATGAAAATATAAAAACATTTAAAATACATTCAAAAATATAAAAAAATCAACATTTGCATGTTTACTGGCTCCTTGGAGTCTATGTTTTTTTATTTTTAGTAGATATAATATCATTTAATTTAAAAATACAAATATGATTCACACCTACTTGAGTGTGATACTGACATACACTAGGCCCATGATACTTTCACATATAGGTGTTAAACCTTTCCTCTTATGATGTGACACATTACACTAGGGGAATATCCTTCTTCGATCATGATTCATACATGGTATATTATTTTATGATCATGTTTTAATTATCATGTTGAGTTTATTTACTAAATCTTACACATTCCTATACTCATTATTACATATTTCATAGTGTAATTGATATGATATTTTACATGATATTTCCGCTAACCCATATATGTATGAGGTAGTATGATATGCTTATATTTATTGCTTATAATTAATTTATTCACATTATCACTTTAGTGTATTTTTATTTCTTGATATTATATTTATTATGTAAATTTTGAATATGTTCATTTATTTTTGGCCCCTATGCCACTATATGCCACTTTCTATTTATAAATTTTAATGTCATTCCTTTAAGTTTGAAATGTTTGAATATGCCCCTTATTTTTAGTCTCTTTAGACCCTTTGTGTGACATTGAGTTCTCTTGTGTGTGTGGCTAATTATTTATTGAGATTATATTTTTACTTCATATCATTCATATTAGGTCATTTTGTGATCACATATTTTGAGTTTCACTGATATATCTACTTAGACATGCTACATGATTCATACATAAATTTTACAGTTATCTTATCTTTCTGAGGCAATGTAACTACCAGATTCCATTCACTTCACCTAAAATTTGGGAGGGGGGACATATTATTGGGGTCATGTCATATATACATAACCTCCACACTTATATAGTTAGAATTTTTTGAGTCTCATTACATTTTACATGATTTAGATTACACTTGGGTTAGATCCTAAACACATTGCACCATTTTTTATTGATTTAGATAGTTATTTCATATTTATGATAGATATTATACATATTTATAGATTATATGTTACATTTTGACAAATAATTCAAATTGAGATGCATTATAGGTACATATCCCAAGTAATTTTACCAAAATTTTCAAATACATATTCAAACTTATTTACCAAGAAGCATCATTTTCATCAAGAAACACTATATTTAACCTTTATCTATTTGTAAAATTTAGATACATTAAGTATTTTAGTTGATATTAAACACCCTTAATTCCTAAAAATAGTTCTATTTTTTAGGTTGAGGTAGTTATAACACTTAAATTTAGATTTTATTGTATTGCCACTTGAGTTGTGAGATTGAGATTCAATGATCTTAATGGTCATATCAAAACCCACCCTTGCACTAGATTAGGGGAATAATTACCTTAAAATATCCCTCTTAGAATCTCAAAGGTACATTTCTAAACCTCTCTCAGTTCTAATTATTCATAAGGAAGCATCTTTACAAAGTCAAAGTACAAAGGGGAAACATGGTAACATCGACACAGGTGTACTCATTCATTATTATTTTTATATTTAAGAATTTTAATATTTTAAAATTTATATTATATTAATTAAATTATACTATAATGTGATAATTTTTACATCTCGTAAATCATAAAATCATTTTAAGTGTGCTCAAGCAAAGGTAAGGTGTGTTATACAAACCTAGGTACACATTTATTTCATTTAAACTAGTAATTTCATCCATATGCATTATTAATTTTATGGGGAAAATGTATATACTAATATATAATTTATATATTATATTAGTATTTTTGACTTAAAAAATACATATCTATACTCTACCCTTTAGTTATATACCTTCCTTGTAGTTAAAGTCTCACATTTGTCATCTCACTATGCCTAATTACTTATCTTATGATACAACCTTATAATTTATAATGACCCAAAGATTTTTCACTGTAAAAAAAGATTAAAACTTGATATATCATTAAATATCAGTTTCATATCCTCAAAAACTTCCTAGTCTACCAAACACTTATGTCCCACATAGGGACACTTGTGCTAACACAATTGTCTAGATTCTTATCAAGTGTCTAGTTCTCAAAAGTCATCAAATTTGAAAATATTTAGAATCCTATGGGTCAACCATTTTGTCTTATTTAATAATTATATGATATTTAAAAAAAAAAATTAGTATAAATACAAATCTAATCCTAGTCCTTAATCATCTAAAAAATACCAAGTAAGCTCATATGCAATGTCACTCAATTCATTACACAAATAAGTTATACTACCCTATTCTTACCTATTTTCATATTAATCATATGATAAATTATATTACAAGTTTAAAGAACTAAATTAATAACACATGAGTATTTATTTTTAAAGTTTCAATATATATCATTTCATGCACTTACATAAAGTATATTTCACCCTTGTGCACACCAAGTCAACAACTAAGGGATAAATATATAAGTCTAAGTCCCTCCTTAGCGTATTGGATATGTAGTAATAACTCATTAACAAAGGGATAATTGAGGTCATCTCAAGATCATGATCCCAATAACCCATTTTTGGAAAAGTACAAAGATTGAAGGTGAAGATCTAGGGTTTGATCCAAATATAGTCATCGATAGTCTATATGCACAAATAAAAGACATCAATAGAAAATCCAAAAGGATCTAGATGTTCACTTTGAAATAAAATGAATTTTTTTTATAGGATATTTGGATTTAGATTAAAATAGAAGCATTCACACAAGTTTCCACATGTTGAATTAAGATTCTAGGCCTCCAAAAATAATATTTATATAATCTGATGACTAGATCTTGATCTTGTCCCTACCTATTTCCACTTCTATATTTTTAGATCTAGCTATTTATTTTCACATAAGATAAGTATTATCACTTTTTTAGTTTAATGAAATCAAGCTATTGTATTGAGTGTACTTTTTATATTTATCATACCTCGACATTTTATTTTAGGATATTTATTTGTCTAGGTTTTCAATTAATTAGAATGTTATAGAATAGTTGTATTAATCCATGTGTATAGGATATTATACCTAATTAACCCTAAAAACCATATCCAAATAGGGTTTAAACATACATAAATATCCAATCCTAGGTGGATATTCTTTATGTGAGCACCACCCAAGGTTTGTTAGGATGGATTCATTGAGTGATGTTTTAAAAAAAATTGGCTTTAATTTTTTTAATGTTTGTGTGAGTAGTTTGTCAATTAATGTTTTATGAAATGAAAAATTCCAAATGGTGAACTAAAATGTTTTTTCTATGAAAATAATGAAATGTTTTATGAATGACCAAAAAAAACTAAATACCATTAACTAATAAAATTAAAAAAACACAATGTTGGAATAAACCAATTAGCCTTATCCCCCCTTTCAATATTTTATGAGTGAAAACATAGGCCTAAAGTATTTTTGTATCCTTTTATAAATAATTGATGCATGCAAATAATAGTAATATGTAATTTTATAAATTCAATAAAAAGATATTTGGTTTTTTAAATTTAAGATTTCAAAACAAATGCAAGATGAAAATAAAATGGACAAATTATGTAGGGCTGAATATAAATTAATTTATTAGCGATAATGATGTTATGAATTTATTTAAATATTATTTTTAATTTTATTGATAATAAATTATACTAAGGTTTTAAAAAAATAACTTCAATGTGCTTATATGAATGATAATAAGAAATAATCAAATCTATGGGTGAACATATCATAATAAAGATACCAAGAAGAAACGATATGTAAGCATGGGATTTTTTGATAAAGTTTATTGTGTGTATGAAGTAATAAAAATTATTTTTTGTATCTATATAAATATAAAATGAATAAATAAATTACTCAAAAATATAAGAAGTCAAGAAATGGAAGTCAATAATTTTGGGAATGTATGAGGACCCACATATGAAATTTATTCCAAGTAAATAAATTTTTTTATGGATGGTTAAATTGGTACAAAGGTGTAGATACTAAAGTATAATTTATATAGTACCTCAGTCTTGTAAACTTTGAAAATTCCTATCATGGTTGTACCTTTGATCTATAGACCAACATATTATTGAAAGGCTCATATTCATTATCTCTTTGTGATTAATTACTTATATTTTATTATTACCATTGTTATTATGATGGAAATTCATTATATACTATTGAAAAAAAATTAGACCTAATTATTATCCTTCACTACCAGTTCTAGACCTATACCCACTTTTTAACTTCCTAGATACTTGTGTCCTAGACATATACATATGTCGATGTAAGTTTCCATATTTACTACAAAGTGTCTATTTCCCAAAATTCATCCAATTTTTAAAATAAACATATCCTAAAGGTTTGTCTAAGTGATTTGATGTGAGATATTTATAAATTAGAATGTTATATATACAAGGTCAACCCTCATTGATTCCTCACCTAGAAAAAAACTTAGAAATATTAATGGAACATAACAAGAAATACTCAATCATTAATTCAAGTGAGTAAACCTACCCTTTTAATCTATTTATATATCAGTCATATAATAAATATTTCCATAGGTATAGTGTTTGAGAGAGAGAGAGAGAGAGAGAGAGAGAGAGAGAGAGAGAGAGAGAGAGAGAGATGAGAGAGAGAGAGAGAGAGAGAGAGAGAGAGAGAGAGAGAGAGAGAGAGAGAGAGAGAGAGAAGAGAGAGAGAGAGAGAGAGAGAGAGAGAGATTATTCATATCATCTAAATACATTGAAATAAATGTGACACAACCTATAAGGTTCTAGTTGGTTACATATAGATCTAGTCAATATTCCATATAGGACACTTGTGTCAAAGTTAGACACCTATGTATACATAACTATACATATTTGATACAAGAATATAAGGCCATATAAATAATATTCCAAGAATTTTATGATTTTTCAAGGATCATCTTCTATTCCAATTCCATATTGCTCCAAACGAGACCTATATTTACACAATAAACTAGCTAAGTATCATTTGTTTCTAATTCATTTCAATATGTATTAGTAATTGTACTTTACTATTTTTATCAATCTAAGTTTCATAAATTCATAATAATATTTGTATAATTTTTATATTAATAGGTATACTCATTATATTAGTTCACAATCCTTATGTAAAAGATAATCTAAATCCCTTAACCCTAAATAACCTCATAAGTCAAAATCTAGGGGTTAAACATTTGGTAGAATCTGACCTTTGGTCTCAAAACCCTGGTGGACTCAAGCTTTCCTTTTTTTATTTGATTTTTTATTTATAAACTATAAATATTTTAATATTTACATTTATTTACAATTAATTAATTGTGGATGCATACATATTTTATTTGTTTTTAACTATTTCATAGTAAACCTTATTTGTTATACTTCATACACGGCCAAATTAAACAAATAACTAAAAAGGATAAGAATAAAGTTTATTTATATAACTCCATTTGTAATAATATATATTTAATATCCATATGCCAATATTCATGCTTATACCCCTTTTTTACACCTAGATCCTATTCAAGTTATAGCTACCATCCCACACTAATTATTCACACATTGCTTATATTGGATTCCATGGTCCACATTGTCACTAGTTAAAAAGGTAAGGGTGCCTAACATATCCCACCTCCTATTAATATATAATAGGTTCCTCCTAAGCCTAAAATTTTAATAAAATTAGAAGAACATGATCTTATTAACCAATTTAGCAACACATATGATAAAATTTTGATACTCAAATTCCTAAATCAATATACTATCTACAAGGATATTTTATTACAAAACATTACATGACACCCAAATACCAAAGTGATATTTAACCAACCATTTTTTATATATTATGTAAGATATAAAAAATAGTACACATATTATTAAATTTTATCCAAAATATGTACCATCAAAATACATTACTTACCAAAAATTTACTTTGTTCATACAAGTGAGTATGCATAATAAGGGAATAAAAATGGTGTTAGTTGATAATGGTTTAGGCCTAGAAATTTGTGTCATGGATTTATTAAACACCATGGTTATTAACACTAATATTATTAAAAAAGTAAATATACATATAGAATGATTTGATAGTTCATGTATCCACCCAATTTTACAAATCACATTAGATGTATCATTGGGGCCAAAAACTGATTCTGACTATATTACAAGTAATGTCTCAGTCATTAAACTATAACATTCTCTTGGGTAGAACATGGTACATACCATGGAATTTATCCCATATAAATTACATTGAAGTGTGAAATTTATAAATGATGGGACCTTATTCATAATGCATAGTGTTGATGAATTTTTTTTTTTTTTACGAAATGATACATTTCCTCACAACGTGAATACCTAAATTGGTACACCTCAACAATGTATTCCCATTGAAAATATACAAACATATTAAATGTTTGATTTAAGAAAAATATTTACTTTCCTCAAGAAAAAAACTAAATCACTAACCACTGAGGTGCACATGAATACACATCAATATTAATAACTGTTACTAAAAGAACCAATGATATAAAAATGTAATAAAGTCAAACATTCAAGCTTCCTTTTATATGAACACTAAAAACCAAGAAAATAAAGTTTAATATTTATTATTATATTTATGATAAAATTATTCATGATATGAATAATTAAAATTTGAAAAAATCTTATTTTTTTAATCCATTTGAACATATTTTTACATAGCATATTCACATCTACATGGCCTAGTAAATACAAATTAAATATACCATTAGAGGATATAAATTCAAATTAAAATAAAGTAAATTAAATATTATTAGATAAATATATAAATTATTTTTATTAAATCCATCCCTCTTGGCTAAAAAATTTAAATCAACCCTATTGGGGACTAATACAAATACATCATGTAAATTTTTGACAATTTTACCACCATTGGTCAAAGTTGTTTATGTGAAAGTTTTCAATAAGGATCCAATCATGGATTAAGCATTAAAAAAGGTATATAAAACATAATAAAACCTTAATAAATAAAAAACCATGTTATGTAACATCTCACATGTCCAAATTTTGACAAAGGTTTCTTTTATTCCTCTAACTAGCTAGTGAAGGCAATTATCAAATGCTCATTACATGAAGGTGAAGATTAGTTGGTTAGAAAATTATTACAAGGTTTTTGTGTCACATATGACATAAATATTAAATTAATTTTTTTTAGGTTATAGTGTCTTAAATTTAAGAACAATCATTAAGAGCAGGTACTCTAAAACCCTTCTTAAACCATAATGGCTCAAGTTTAAGAGATATAATTACATTTTTAGTTACTTGTTGCAAAATATTTTTTTTTTTAATAAAAATTATTGGGTATAGATTAAATTAATACACATTAATCAACCAAAATTTTGTGGAAAATAATGGATAAAGTCAAGGGTAAAGGTATCAGGGTTTCAAGCAAGAGAGACAATAGAAAATGTAAATTTTGAGTGATTTAAGAGATTTTTTGAGAACATCCAATGGTTAGAATACTGAGATGGATTATTAAATTTAATAATTAAAAATTAATTAAATATTTATGGATCATAAAAATCAATAAAATGGTAAAATTTAGACCTTCATGCATTCAAAAATGAAATTGTGCAAGCTAAGAAACACCAAAAAGTACATATTTTGAGTTTTATTAAATAAAATATATTTAAATATGACACATAATTAGGTTTTTATGTCATTTTTTTCATTGTTTCATGATTTTAATATACTTTAGGAGAGATAAAATGAAAAAATATAGGTCGGTTAATGAAGGAAATCAAGGTTTTCTCACTAATTTTCTCATAAATAAAGTTAGAAATGAGTGTTTTAGGTCCTTCCAATGGAAAAAAATAATTTTAGAGTGTTTATAATTAATTCAAAGGTCTTAATAAATTATCATTAAATGAAAAATAATTCAAAATAGGCTCATTCCATTGAAAAATATTTCCATGTCACCTTGTGGGCAGTAAGCAGGTACTTTTGTTGAATTTTTGTTTGTGATTTTGGTGAAGAATTTTGGATATTTTAAAACATTTACATGTATTAACCATTTATAACTATAAAATTATCATATTATGAGTGTTTTTTTAGTCTTGTAACTCATTTTATACCCCCCTAATACAAAATAGGGTTTCTTGAGTCTAAGAGATCACAAAATGACATTATTTGGAGTTGTATATGGAGTATGGAGCTAATTTTTTTTTAAGGTATTTGAAACCATGGTTATTATTTTAAAATAATATTTGTATTAATTCCTTGATTAAATAATTAAAATTCATAAATTTTCGTTTCTCATAGTGCATTCAAGAAACTTGTCAAGCCATAAAAGATGTACACGTCCAAGAAGAACCAATATGGAGAGATGTTATTATCATAATCAAATGAATAATTGTAAAATATATTTAATTAATAATTAAACATAAAAATTATTGTCTCTCTATAAATTTTTTTCCCCCCATTTTATCTAAATCTAGCAACGTCAAGGTAAATAGGAAGAGTCTTCAATTAGTCCTAAAAAGGTGGAGTTTTAAACATGTAAGAGTAGATAAATTGAGTCAAAGTATTGGTTAAAATTTGAGTCCCTATTTTCATGAAATATATCTCCTACTGTGACCCACTTGGGCTAAGTTTAGAAAATTCAGGAAATCAAACATGCATGCAAGATGTAAGTCAAGACAGCACAAGTTAAACTCTAGGTTACAATTCAAGTTAAGTCAAACTCCAAGATCTAATAAAGGTAAATGAATTAAAAATTTAATATCCATGAAATATAAATATGAGTTCATTTAACATAAAAAAGAGTTCAAACTATTCACAAGGAGTTAACTAAAGATAGTCAAATATCTCTTCAAGTTAAATATTATTCAAACACATACAACAACCTTTAACTTTTAAAACATTTAAACTACCTTATCTCTCTAATTTCCACTCCATATTATAATTAATATATGTTTAAACTCAAATTATATATTTTAATTATGTTTAATTGAATCTTGAGTTTGTTTTCATTTAGTGGAGTTGAAGTAATAAGTGAACTATGACTAGACATGGACCCATTCCTAGTTTGGAGCTTCTTTTCTTACCTCTCTCTTCTTCCTTTATATATGTAAATTAATTTTTGAATTATTATGAGGATATTATGATTTTTTATTACATAAAATCTACCAAAATTTTTACTGCCTCACCTTTGAATAAATAAAGAACTTGTTTTTCCTTTATTTTCAAGTTGTTCATGAAGTGTGTTCTTAATGTTCATTGACATAACTTAGTGAATGACTGATTTTTATATGTTTATGTTTTAATATATCATATTTATCAATAAATTAAGAACTATTTCAGGTCATATAAAGTTTATAAGTCTCATTTATACCTAATCTGGAAGTGAATTCAACCATTGTTCATTCCTTCAAAGCTAGTGTGTGTGTTTGTCAAGACCTCTATGTGAAATACTAATGCAAGAGTCACTGTATGAGAATGAAGGGAATGTGTGTAGGTTATTTAAATTTAATTTTTTTTTTAGTATAGGTATAATTTACTTTAATATTTTTTAATCACCCTAATTTTCATTTTTCATTTCCATTTTTAGCTTTAACATTGTTCTTTCTACCATTTTCCTAGTCAAGGAAGAACAAAAATAAAGAGTTTATAGAGAGGTAAGTGAATTTAACAAAAGAAACCAACCATTAATATATATATTATATCCAACATAATGTACAAAACCTTGTATATTTTGCATTGTGTTAACAAGAGTGAGAATAAATCACACATTCTCAGTAGGGTGCACTTTTGACTGATAACATGGACATTATAGAGTCTTCTCAAAAACCTCCACACTAGATTATCTCAATATTAAAAAAATAGGATATTATAGATTTAATTATTCATATATTATTTTAGCATCACATTATTACTATACCTCCTCATAAAACACATGGGTATCATAAAAATCATTATTTAGCTCTAAAAAAGATGTTTCAATACACAATCAATAGTGGTGATCCTATAATCCTTACATCTCAAGTTTGGTCATAAAAACCTAAATATTTATAAAAATATAAAAATATAAATTAAAAAATTAAAAAACATTAAAAAAATACCTTTTTTTTTGCACAGTACTATTTGTACTATTTCTTATACATATGTTGTTTCCTTCATGTTAATAGATAACATATCACGATTTCCCTATATTCATTTGAGTGTGATACATGCATACCTAGATACATGATATATGCACATACAAATGTTGGTCCTTCCCTCCATTCACATTCTAAGTACGTTGGGGCATCTTCCTCTTTGATCATGATACACCCAAGTTATATTATTAGATGATCACTTTCAATTATAATGTTTGAACTTACATATTTACACATGCCTATATCCCTAATTATACCTTTCATAGTGTACTTGATATGTTATGTACTTAAAATTTCTTACAAACATACATGTTAGTAACTAATATTCTATGTTCATGTTGGTTTCTTATATTTGTCCTAATTTTTCCATTTTGGTACTTCTTTGAAGTGTGTTTCCTTGCTTGTTATTATCTTGAATTGTATTTATTATTTGAGTATTTAAATATGCTCCATTTTTTATGTCCCTCATGCCTTTTATTGCATATTTATACATTTAAATATGTCATTATTTGTCGCTTTAATTGTGTAGTATTTAAACATAGACCTTGTATGAGGTCCCGTTAGGCCATTTCCTTTTGCATTAATTTTGAGTTATTTTATGTGTGTGCTTGATTTTTTGATTATGTTGTAATGTTAATATATATAAAATTCCATGATTTATATCATTATTTTTAAGACTTTATGTGATCACATACAATGTACCTCATTGTTAAATATACCTAGATATTCTACTCCTATATGCTACCTGATCCATACACAACTTATACAATTATGTTTTCATTTTTAGGTAAGGTAAATACCATCTTATATTTTTCATCACCTCAAAATTGGTGGGAATATTACTAGGGGAATGCCAGAGAGGCATGACTTACACATTTTCTTAGTTTCATATTTTTGTGGGGTCTTGTCAAAAAGGCATGACCTCCACACTTATTCATTACTCCACATCTCCAAACTTTAATGGGATCATGTTATAGAAACATGTATTACAAATTTACATAAATTATCATATTCTACAAATTTAGTGGGGTAAATCCATAGAAACATGTCCTCTATACTTAAACTAATTTCAAAATCACCAAATTTCATAATTATATAATTTAGATACATATTTTTTGTAAGATTATATACATTGATACTAATATCATACATATATTTAATATTGAGACATATATGATGTGAATATTATAAAAAAAAATCACCTAATTATAAAATCAAATTAATTTATATATTTAAAATACTATTATAGATTATTATAATACATATAATGGGCTATCATCAAGTTAATCTACTACACTAGTTGCTTCATCTTTAAAAGGTTGAGTTGATTAAATGTCTTAATCCTAAGAATATCATAAGTTAAATTTAGTTAAATCATATAAATTTACCATAATTATAGGTTGTATTTAATTAAATCATAAATCCTAACTAGATATATAGTGTGTTTGATTAAATCATTCACACTTACTAGATCATACACATATTTAGGTTGTGTGATTGAGATGAAATAATCCTCTCTCTCTCTCTCTCTCTCTCTCTCTCTCTCTCTCTCTCTCTCTCTCTCTCTCTCTCTCTCTCTCTCTACACACACACACACACACTTTTAGGTTATAATTTTTCCTAATATCAACTTCAATTATTCATAATGAAGCATCACTTCAAGTTAAATTTCCAAAAGGCAAGATGGTTTCCTATCAACACATAGGTGTACTCCTAACATTTCTCTTTCAAATTTAAATAATTTAAAATTATTTAAATTTCATATTTCATACAATTATTATATAATATAACATGATCTTTATTTTAGGTCGCTTACTATTAAAACATTCATGTTGGGCTCATACAACGAGAAGGTGTATTATACACACCTAGGTATGCATATATTTCCATTAAAATATAAATTTCATTACTAAATTATATAGGGTTAATGTAGATACTAAAATATGATTTATGTAGTTACTCAATATTTTACACTTGGAAAATACCTATCATGGTTGTGTGTTTTAGTTTTAGACATGCCCTTTATCAGAAGGTCTACATTTACTATATTTTTGTGTATAAATTCTTATCTCTTTATTTAAACTTTTTAATTCTGATAACTAGGCCTTATATACTAAAAAAATATATAACCCTAATTATTATCCTTCATTTATAGTTATGTACTTTTACCTCTTTTATATCTTCACGAACACTTGCGTCTCAGATAGATCCCTATGTTGACACAATTTTCTAATTTTCCTGCAAAGTGTCTAGTTCCCAAAAGTCATCCAATTTGAAAAATAAATGTATCCTAAAGGTTTTCCTAAGTTATTTTATGTGATATATTTATAAAAAGGACACACACACACACACACACACACACACACACACACACACACACACACACACATAATATCAATCCTCATTCATTCATTACCTATAAAACACTTGGAACTCATAAGAAAATATACCAAAAAGTACTTAATCAAGCATTCAAGTGAGAAAACCTACCTTGTTCATCCCTATTTCTATATTATTTATGCAAGTACTATTTAAATAGATTTAAAGTATTCAAAGAGTAGTTCATGATCCATATTTTCTAGGTTACAAGCTAGATCATTGTATGTCTTTGCTTATCACACATTGCATCCTTGTACACACACAAAACAAGACATAAGAGAGAAATACATAAGTCTAAGGCCATCTTCAGAGTATTGTGTATGTATAAACTATCCACTAATAGGGGGTATCTAAACACTATAAGCCTACTAACCCATTTTTCCTAAAATCACTCAAAGACTGAAGAGTTAGGGATTGATCATTTGATAAAGAGAAATAGCCTATGTGCATGATTTGAATACATCATAATAAATGTGATAAAAAAACTTAGAATTTATAGTTTTCCACATCCAAATCCATTAATTATTCCATAGAATACATCCACATCAAATTCAAGCACTTACATTGATGCAACTATCCATATCCAACATAAGCATATGAGGCCATAAAAATAATCTTCCTAGACTCTAATGAATATTATAGGATCGTACTTCCAACATTTTATAGATCAGACCTACATGTGAATAGTGAACCAAGTATCATTTATTTCCATTTCATTTTAATATCTATCAATAGTTTTACTTTACTACTTTTAGCACTCTCAGTTGTATAAATTTAGAATTTTTTTTGAGTTTTATATTAATTAACCTACTCATTATGTTAGTTCACCATTCTTTTGTAAACACTAATATAATAACCATTAACAATATATAACCTTATGTATCAAAAAATTAGGTTTAAATAGAACACACACACACACACACACACACACATACATATATACATATATAAATATATACATATATATATATATACATACATATATACAAATATAAATATATATATGTATATGTGATCCAAAACTCAGAAGTCTTGGTTGATAAATATCACAATAACATAGAAATAACACAGTAACAATGAATTCTCTGAGAAGAGATGTAGTATTACTCAAATTCGCAATACAAATATATGCTTATCTCTGGGAAGAGATGTCTGTCTTTACATTTATGGTTACCTCTTCTTTTATACACAATTTGAAAGCATGGGGAGGATGTGGAAGGTCACCAATCTTGAGGGAGATGAATTGGTACGACTTCCAATATTTAAAACAATACATAATTCGAGGAATTACTATTTTTAGCAACTTACTATTTTTAGACAGCACTATTAAAATTGAAAATTGAGGCACTTCCGTTGGGTTTTCCAGGGCCAAAATTCATTGAGCAAAGCTCAATGCCATTTCACGATGTTCCCCTCATTCTTAGCTTTCCAACGGTTCAAACGACGAGTCAATTGGAGCTACGGTGCAAAAGTTATGGCTCCCGGAAGTTCCGTCATCAATTGGGGTGGAACTGTCACCCGAATTGTTGCCTAAATTGATGCCTGGATCATTCCTCCCTCCTTGAAAAGCAATGGTCCCCATTGCATCAATGCTCCCCATCAGGTGTGGTAGTTGTTTCTTGATTTGATTCTCTGTGAGCCACTCACCTTGGTGGCTAAGCTGGCCCCTTTTGACCACTCGATAAAGTGGAATAGAACGTCCTCTGGTTGTCTTCATCCAGGTATCCACAATCTGATCCTCTTCCACTGGAGCAAAACTCTATGGATCAAGTTCATCAATGTCAAGTTGTTCTGCTACAACTGAAGTGTCCAAGAGAGGTGGATGATATGGCTTGAGGAGCTCCACATTGAATATTGGGTGCAGACCAAGGTAGGCTGGGAGGTTCAACTCGAAAGCATTTTCTCCAACTCTTCTGGTGATGGTGTATGGACCATATCGCAGAGGCCGAATCTTTCTATGTGGGCCTGCAAGTCATTCCTTCTGGAGCCGTAACCAGACCTTGTCACCCATAGCAAAATGGTGTGCAATCCTGTGTTTATCATGGCGTTGCTTGTACTTTTGATTCATCTTCTCCAAGATGTCATGAACTTGTTGCTGGAGGTGTTGCATTTGTTCAATAAACTTTGTAGCTTTTGCTGCCTCAGATCTTCCATGAGGTGTGTATTCCATGGTGGAAAATGGAACTGCTATATCAACTGGTGCCATGGGTTGGAACCCAAAACATACTTGGAATGGACTGTGCTTGGTCGAGCTGTGCAGTGCCCGATTGTATCCATGTTGTATGAAAAGAAGTCCCTCATCCCATGTGCGTGGATGTTTAGTGTGGTACATCCAAATCATGTGAACAATCAAGCGGTTTACCACCTCTGTTTGACCATCAATTTGTGGATGGAAGGCTGTGGACTTCATCAGCTTAGTATCCATCATCTTCCATAGAGTGGACCAGAAGATGCTCAAGAACCTGCTATCTCGATCTGAGACAATGGACTTGGGAAGACCAAAATGGAGCCATACATGACTAAAATATAGTTGAGCAGTTTCCTCAGCAGATATATTTTTTTTACAAGCAATCATGATAGCCATTTTTGAAAAATGATCAACTACCACAAAAATATAGTCCTTACCATGTTTTGAAGTGGGCAAACCTGATAGAAAGTCCATTGAGACAGATTCCCAAGGCCTGGTTGGTTCTGGCAATGGCATGTACAATCCTTGCTTCTTATAAGTCAGCTTGGCTATCACACATGGGGTGCAAGATTTGAGATATCTTTCCACATCCTTTCACATATGGGGCCAATAGAAGTGTTTTTGAAGAACTGCCAATGTTTTCTCAACACCAAAGTGTCCAGCTGTCCTACTGAAGTGTGCTTCCCATATCATCTTTTGTTGCTCTACAACTGGAACATAGATGTGTCCCATATGACAGAGGACATTATCTTGCAAATAGAAATCAGAAACATGTGTACCTTTTTTAAGTGCTTGATATGTAGCAGCAAAGGTAGGATCTGCTTCATACAGGGTACCCTAAAAGGCAGTCTCATGTCCGCACAGATCCAAAACTGTTGTGAGTGCAATAATTGGTGGGCGGCTCAGACAATCTACAGCTGTATTTGAGCTCCCCTTTTTGTGTTTGATTATCAGGTGAAATTGCTGAAGATATGTGGCCCACTTCTGATGCCTCTCATTTCGGAGCTTGCTTTGTGTCTGGATGAATTCCAATGGTCTGTGGTCAGTGTGGATGACCGTTTCTTTCCCCAAGATGTAGTGTTTCCATTGTTTGCAAGCTTGCACAATGGCATAGAGCTCCTTATCATATGTTGGATATTTCCTGACTGTATCAGTGAAAGTTTCACTGTGATATGCAATAGGATGGCCATGTTGCATGATGACAGCTCCCATGGCATATTCAGATGCATCTGTCATCAACTCAAAAGGTTGATGCAAATCTGGCAAGGCAAGAATAGGGGCTGAGCAGAGTCTGTTCTTCAAATTCTCAAATGCCTTTTGTTGTATTTTGTCCCACTAAAATGTAGCTTTTGCTCCTCCTTTAGTCACTTGGGTTAGTGACCAAGCAATATGTGAAAATCCAAGAACAAACCTGCAGTAGAAATTTGCAAGACCCAAAAAGCTACAAAGCTCTGTGAGGGTCCTTGGTGTGGGCCATTCTCGAATAACCTGAATCTTTTCTGGATCAACATGGACCCCTTCTGCATTCACAACATACCCAAGGTACTGAATTGTTGTCATCCCGAATGTGCATTTGTCAAGGTTTTCATGCAACTTATGCTCCCGAAGAGTTTGAAGCACCTTACGAACATGTTGCAAATGTTCATCCCATGTTCTACTATAGATGAGTATGTCATCTAAGTAGACAACCATAAAAGAGTTGGTGAAGGGTCGTAGGATGTCATCCATCATCCTCATGAAGGTTGCAGGTGCATTAGTTAAGCCAAAAGGCATAACCAACCATTCAAAGAGCCCCTCCTTAGATTTGAATGCAGTCTTCCAGACATCAGTGGGATCGATGGGAATTTGGTGATAACCAGATTTGAGATCAATTTTGGTGAAGAACTTCACACCACGGAGCTGGTCCAGCAGATCATCAATCCTGGGGAGAGGATAGCGATTCTTCACAGAGATTTTATTCAGGGCTCGATAGTCAATACAAAGCCTCCATGTTCCATCTTTCTTTGGTGCCAAGACAATTGGGATACCACAAGGTGAAAATCTTGGCCTGATGTGACCCTTTTGGATCAATTCTTGAATCTGTCTTTTTATCTCATCATTCTCCAAAACTGATCTACGATACACAGGACTGTTAGGCAAAGGTGATCCTGGGATCAAATCGATAGAATGTTTTACCTGACAATGTAGTGGAACTCCTGTGGGTGACTTGAATAAGTCATCATATTCTTCTGTGATGTGTCCTATCTACTTTTGTTGTTGTGTTGATTGCGTAGTCAGGACTGCAACATCGGCCTTCATGGATTTCTGTGGCTTGACCACCATGAGGACAAATTGCTTTGTTTTCTCCACCAATCTCTTACATTGCTTTGCACTGATCAGGGAGACAGATGTGGGAGGTGGTACCTCTGGTACCCTATAGCACTATTTTCCAAGGGTGAGGGTAATCCTTCGGGTTCGTGATTCATAGATGCCATGTCACTCATACATGAATGGCTGACCAAGGAGTACATCACAAACATCCAGATTGACTACATCACACAAGACTTCATCTTGGAATGGTTTTATGGCATATGAAAGAAGACACTGATGGGTGACACAGAGGTCTCTCCCTGGGCTTAACCATCCAATACTATAGGGCTTTGGATGAGGCTTCACAGATAGATTTAGACTTTTCACAACTTTAGCAGATATCAAATTCTTTTGACTCCCACTATCAAGAATGAAATGTAAAGGCGTACCTTTTACCCATAGTTTGGAGTGGAACAATCTTTCCTTGTCATCTGGTCTTTCCCCACAGTTCTGTGATGAAGCAACAATGGTGTCAGGCTCAGCATCTACAATTTCTTCTTCATCCTCTTCGACTGTGGGTTGTGTATGAGGCAGAGTAGTGGACGTCGAGTATTGTGACTCAGAAAGCAATGACTTGATGGCTCGACATTCTTCTTTGGAGTGAGTCCCAGTTTTGTGGTAATCACACCATTTTCCAGCCTTCCCTTTCTGGGATTTCTTATCTTGAGACTCTTTTTGCTTCCAATTTGGGCCTCGAGTTTGACCTTCCTTATCACTTTTCCATTTTGAGGGTTGACTCTTCGTATTCTTTCTGCCATTCTTCTGTTCAATCTTCACTGCAAATTTGTATGCCTCACCGAGGGTTTCCAAATTGAAGAGTTCCATTTCCCCCCATATGTACCATTGTAGTCCACCACGATATTTGAGAGTCTTATGTTTTTCACTTTCTTGAATGCCCAACCTTGCAGACAAAGAATGAAAAGTGTCTGTGTAATCTTGAACAGATTGGTCCTTACCTTGGCGAAGTTGTTGCCACTATATGTAGAGATCATCATATGCTCCGATGGGATAGTATTCTTCTTTCACTGCTTCTACAAAATCATCCCAGGTA